>JAQFYB010000972.1:0-39638 GCA_034694085.1 Pogonognathellus longicornis
GATCAACATAACAAGGGTCTGCAAGTAGTTGTCTGCAGAGTATTATCGTCACATTTTTGTAGACGATAAAATTCTGCGGTAGATAACTCCACAGGGCAAGCACACGATACTGCAGTTTCTACTCGCCCATTTCTCAAAAGTCCTTTTCACTGCAGAAAGCTGCGGGAACGTATTAGCTGGGTAGCAGATCACGTATAAACTTTACTATACAAATAGCGTGTACTTAGTTTACTTTTGTTGTATTGTATCCTTACGGCTTCGTCTATATATTATGTATATTGTGCATGTACTTCAGCAGACTAGACTCAGCATTGGATTTAGTTACTTAGGTTGGATTCCTATGAACAGCCTTAGTAGTTACCTTATGTAGGTGCCTACAGTGTGTTATTCTTCGCTTTTGCAATGGAAGGATGCAAATCCAATGAGATAAATGGAATAAATTGAAATTGGAGCAGTTAACGAAGCCATGTTGTAGATATGTACTAGTTATTAGCTAGGAGAGTATATAGAGTGTGTGGAATAGTCATAGCTGGGTTCAAAATAAAATAAGTGAAATAATAATATAGCTGCACAGCACTGGTTTGTATTGTAGTGTAGTGTATAGGTGACTATGAAATGCAAGGATTGACAGCAATATTTTTGGTTAGTTATAGTTGTATTATTATTATATGGGAAAGGGGAATTGAAGGCTTTCCTCCAAAGTTGTGAAACTTGGAATAGGAGGAGATGAACAACGTTGTTGTGCTAGGCTAGTAGATTAGGACAAAACAAGACACGAAATTCATTCTTCCTGAGTGACTATTATATTATGTTGAAAATTTATCTGCATGTACATTTAGTGTAGACATAGTGAAACCTGAAAGGAACCATAATGGACGCCATGATTATTATGATTATTATTACTACGACTATTATTATTACTGTGACTAGTGCCCATTTAACATTCTGCTGGTGTTTTCATTTTAATGTATTTATTAAGCCAAGAGAGCGAGAGAGATTAATGCCATTCTCCACTCGCTAATTCTGCCAACAACTGTTTTTATAAGGCATCGTCGTAATCGTCAGCTTGGATAACGAATGAATGAATACGAAAACTAGGTAAAGCGTAAGAAAATTTGCATGAGCTGCCGGTTTTTTTACACACACGCCCGTCTCTGGCAAAATTAGTCAGCAAAGTGATTTTAGCAGAGTTGGGCAGTAGGAAAACACGCTGAAAACCAGCAACTCTTTCAGCCTTTCACGTACGCAATGTTTGTAAATACAAGGGTGCAACTCCTGCTGCAATTACTGTAATACTACACAAAAATTGATGCTTGTAATCCAATGTACTTTTGCCAATCGTTTTCTGTTGCAGATACATACATCTACTACTAAAAGTTTCTCTATTCTATGTTCAGTTTGGACTCAAAAGTTTGTTCGAACTGCGAAATTCGAGGTGCACGTCGTCCATGTGCAAATACCAATATTGAAAAAATAGGTAAAGGAGTGGTCAATTGAGACTAGAGAATTTATCTTCCCCCATACGCTCGTAACTAATGCCTAATGCTAAGAATACGTTTGCTGTACTATAGCCTATACTTTATTTGTGAAATCAGTTTTGCTGCTAGGATGAGTAAATTAAAAATGAAGACTGACGGAAACACTTCTACTTTGTGTGCTACGGCTTCTGGTTGAGATTTACAAGGGTTGTTGTTGATTGGGTGGCGGTTCACGTGTTTGACTCTGCTACCGACTTATGTTAATAAGAACAATGTTATCTTTAATCCAACAGCACCGTCATTAAGCACGTAATGAGGTCTGGAGTGAGTACATAATATCTGGACAATTAGTTATTTTGTGGAAAAACAGATGTGAGTCATGTCTTTTGTTTCTAATCCTCCAGTCTCCGCCACTGATTTTCTCACGTAGGTTTAGTATATACTTGCCCATATATTTACACGGGTATACAGTAGCTGTTATTCAAATGACGCCTCAGCTATACACTAGTGTGAGTTAAAGCTGGAGTTGTAGAGCTGGGTTTAGATTTTGTGAGAGTATTGTGGATGTCTGTGGCAACATAAGTACTGTTCGTCGGTTGCTTTGTAATGACATTATACAAGATTATTTTAGTTTAGATCCTCCGTAAGTAAAGACTGAGTATTTAGGATTGAATTAACTTGACTGAAGACATCACAGAAAATAAACGCGTAAGCGTATTGCTAATGATTACACAAGCAGAGGGTTTCTATTATTCTGTAGAAAGCTATGATGGAATTTGGAGTATTTTGGATGTCAGCCCAATAAAGTTGTTTAGCAGCACCATCAGCATCCCTCAGTGTTTCTGTTTGCATTGCTTGATGCAGCGTGAACAGACTAAATACGAGACACAGCTCTTATCTAACGGCACACAGTATTGTGTAGGCTGGAGAAACCTATTCCGTGTATTTTGTCAGTAGTGATGAGTTTTTCTATATTTACGACATATTGTAATAGTACATCTACATGTTGAAGTGGAACAACAGCGGAAGTATTTACACAGTTTTTTTTCATGTGATATAGCTGCTTGTAATGACTTTTTATCTGGTGTTCCGTTTGAAAAACTGTGTGATAGATTGCACATTCATTACATCCTCCCGTGTTTATAAATTGGCTTCGAAGACAAACTCCAATGGTGTGTGTGTGTCTCTGAGTGTGTGTTTAATTTATAAATGAGTTTTGTTGCTAGTAAAGTAAGTAGATTCAAAAATGTAAATTAAATTGAATTAAGTATGTGAGTAAATAAAGAAAGGCCGTGTAGGCAGATTGCCTTGCCTTGGTGACTCTTCAGATTCATAGTGACAGATCACGGAAACATCTGAAACACCGATTGTACAAATACTGCTACTTGCAACAAGAACGGTCCCATGCATTCAGAGTTCAGTTAAAAGTTCCCAAAATGCTTGCAAGTGGGTTTTTGTGAATTTTCCCTCGTGTTGTTTACACATAGGTACATTCATTGTGTTATTATGGGCATTAGTTAGGTAGTGTTGGTGGATAGCTGAAGTTGCTTGGTAAGCACAAGCACATCTGCGAGTGCAAGTAACAACATTCGTGAAACATAAAGCATTGCAACTTCACCTGAATCTCATCGTCATTAGTAATGAATAGACGTTTTAAGTAGAAAAAGTAGCTCAACTGCAGTCCGATGAAACTGCTTAGAAATGAATTGTGGCAGCAAATCCCAATAAAGTAACCTCTGCCATGCCTTTAAGGCTGTATTACAGTACTCCATGTACGTAGCATAAGCGGAAAAGTTCTTGGAGAAAAGAAATGGCTTGTACCTACACAGTCATAGTATAGATCCAAACTAACATCCTTTCATATATTGCATCTAGGTAGTAGCTAATATAATAACTGCTGTGCTGTAGATCGGCCGGTATAAGATTCTCAGAATTTTTACTGTATGTGTGAGTGTGTATGTGTGTGTGTGTTATAAAGTAAACTGCACGAAAATCCAGCTGACAGGCTGATAGACAGATTGGAAGCAAAATGGTGATAGTTCGTAGGATGTGATATGCCCTTTGTGTTTTATGTGTTTTTGCATTGTTCATTTGATGCGTTGAGCGAAGAGTACACAGTGATTAAACAACAGGCATGGCCAAGCTAGTTAGCTACTACTCAACAAACTCAACTTGCCCAAGCCACAACGATGATACGTTGTTGTAGGTTCATGTAGTCCATTAAATCAAATATGGTGTGATATCATATCACCGCTTCATGATATGCTGTAATTTGTCTTTACTAAAAATTCGTAAGAAATTCTAACGGGGTTTTGTGCTTATAGCAGTTTAGTACGTATGAGATGATTAACCACGAGTCTCTGCATCTTTTAGAGTGATCCTATATACACACACAAAGAATGGAACATTCATGGGATGGCATAAGTTCGCAATGCACACACAATGAGTGTTCCGTGTAAAATGTGATGGGAACATTATTATGTAAAGAGTTTGGGAAAACGTGACAGACATCTTCGTCTGTGGACCAGTATTACTCTCTGAGTTCACTCATACATTCTCGTATACTAGAGCAGATATTTTACTTATTTAGTGTCGAAAAAAGTGGAGTAGGGCTTTTTAGTATTGCTATAATATAATGTAAAGAACGTTACACGTGGATACTACATAATGTCAGACAACGTCTTGGTATTTATGTACATATACTGTGTATGCATTTTTATACTGCAATATTGTTGTAGATAGATACTTTAGGTTTTTTTATACTGCAATATTGTTGTAGATAGATACTTTAGGTTTTTTATTTTGTACTGCGAAAAGAAAACAGTATTCTTGTCATGCTACGTATGCAAGTAGAACTTTATGACCACAGCAGCGATAATAAATAAGCAATGTGATGTCTTCAGGTGCTAGTTATATTTGTTACGGAATACTCACGCTTTGCAATCTCATTCTTTGGGATTCATACTCAACTGCCAATGCCATCATCTGTTTAACTGTAATGAGAAAGCGTACGACACGGGCTATTTTATATTACGTCTTTGTGTCACGTTTAGATTCAGCCACGGACACGAATGTCCCGTGCATTATTCAAGTGGTTACCTAGTTAGCTTCAACTTTGTCATGCAAATTAATATAATTGTGCTCGTAATTTAATTATTCCAATTCAATTATGCAAATTAGTCTTCCTAGAATTTTCAACTGGGAGTTAAGTAGATTGTAATGTGATAGTGTGCCTTTTACTGTTGCTTTGCTCTAGGGGCAGGCGCCATAAACATTTCGCGTATTTTTATTTTTCCATCCTGTGTCATTTCTTTGTATACCTACCTGTTTTCACATTGTATGTATTGCTTCAATGATTCTATGCTATGAGGTTGTATTGTATTCACCATTGTGTTTTTATTTTTTCCTTATCAATAATTTGTTACAATGGGCGAATAATATTGTATTTGGGCCACTTGCACTATGCATTGCATACGGTACATATAAAATATTATGTTAGTTAGTGCCTAGATATTAAATTTGATGGAAGTATTGAAGAGAATCGGGTGCTCGAATTATAATTGTATAGCAAAAATGATATTTATGACGTTGGTTAATTGTACGCATGGTATGGTATTCATTACATTGCGATGTAATGTAATACCACGTTTTGGCGAAACTCTACATGCAGTTAACATGTAGGAACATCTGTGTACATCTCAAGTGATCACGTTTCAATATCTTTCATGAATAGCAGTTCTATTGTATTTCAAGGAATAACAGCACAACCACAAAGCAGTGGTAGAATTTTCGCAATCACGTGCTCTTTTTTCTAAGAACTTTTTTCTGTCTTTGTATTTGGACGCAGGTACTTGCTATATGTATTGCTGCTAATAATCAATAATTGTATTGTAGTCGTTGTTCGTATCGTACGCTCAATTAACCTTTACTTGTATATTATCTCACTACTCAACCCACTATGGATGAAATATGTTGTTTGGGAGTTAGGACATTAAACAAGATATTAAATTATTATTGACTAAATATTATTGGTTTCAACAAAGTATGCTATAAGTATATTATGATATGCCCATTATGTAAAATAGTAATTGTCTGTATTTTGTAGTTAAGCTTGCCAATCAATTTGGTGGGAGTGTGTATGTATTAGCATTTAACAATTTTGTTGAGGTACTTGAGATCTTGCAGAAAGAATAGTAAATTATTTTGAAATATTATCTCTGATTTATATTGATGTTTCTAAAAAATGTTTTGGTAGAGTGATACACATATGTTTGGTGTACTGCTATATACGATGAGGAATATACCGACAGTATGTTTGTGTTATAAACACGCACCAAACAACAGTGTTATAAAATAAATAGTTGAGAACTTGAAACAAATTGAGGCGTTTAGAAGTTTCTCTCGAACTCTGACCTATGTTTCCAATGTGATTTATGGATTTATGCGTGTCATGTTGTAAGATTTTTGGGTAGGG
Organism: Pogonognathellus longicornis; assembly: GCA_034694085.1. NCBI lineage: Eukaryota > Metazoa > Arthropoda > Collembola > Entomobryomorpha > Tomoceridae > Pogonognathellus > Pogonognathellus longicornis. The sequence goes on from JAQFYB010000972.1 coordinate 5,953, forward strand.
TCTAAATGTATTTTCACACTTCGACTGGATGTATGTGTGAGATTGTCAGGGTGTTTGAGTGCAATTTATCATGTTATATCGAAAGAAGTTACTTAGTTTTGACAGGGACTATCTACAGAGACTGAAAATTCATTTTAAAAAAATTATTACACATAATTAAGAACACAGAATTACACTTTTGTTTATCTCTTCAATTTACTGATTCAAAAACATTTTTAATTTGAGATTACACGCGTGGCCTCTTTAATATGGCAAAAGAAACATGGCAAATCCCTACTTGTTTTTTTAAATAACGATAATTTATACGTAAGTAGATAGTTTTTTGTATATTCAATGTAAATCATTTTACTTGGCCATGTGTTAACATGTTATATTATACTTCCACCTTTTTAAGGTTTGGCATGGGTTAAATAATTTTGTTTGTCAATTTTCGAGTTTTACAAATTATGTGGAGTAAACTCCATTAGAGTATACCTATTATAAAACTATTGGCAAAAGGAGGGGTATATTATAGGCAACTGTTGAAACTGTGGCTGAGTTTTGCACGACTGTCCTACATAAAGTTTCGAAAACGATTTTTTAGTGTCGTATCATGTATTAAGTGCTACATGCCATAACTTAAGTGTGGCGAAAATGAAATAAAATGTGATGCAGATCATCCATAGTATATGCCAAGCACAAATAAGCAACCCAAGTTTATTGAATGTGAATCTAGTGCAATGAAATGTGTAAGAAAGATACCTATTTTATGTTTGTGTCCGTTAGTTGAGGCATTCTCATGTAACATGTATTTATTTGCACATAGTTTAGACTCCTAAGTGACGTGTGAATTATTGGTTCCGGCTAAATTGTTAGCAAGTTGCAAGAAGTACCTTACACCACTTACAATACTGTTATCTTAGCTAACTAGTACACACATAAAATGTAACTAACTGGTTGTAATGTCATTATAAACAGTACAATGGATATATGAATGCAAAGGAAAGGTAATTGATACTGATGGGCAGTGTTAATAATAATGGTAATAATTTTAAATGCCTCTAGAGTCTTCGTGTGTCCTCCTGGTAGCATTAATAGGCACAATGTCATAACTGCCAAAAATGAATTTCATTGAAAATCAATTGAAATGTTTTTCTTAGTAAACACTTTTGTTTCAAGTACAAGGCTCATGTAGTATTTACAATTAAAATGGCAAGATACCGTTCTACAAAATTTCATCAAGGTTAATACAAAAGATATTACGACGTCGTGAAATGGAGGGAGGCGAATAAATGGATACTGATGATACGTAAGTAGAATTTATTTGCTGAGTAAAACTTGATTTGAAAACAGTCAGATTCAGTGTGAAAGAGTTAGCTGGTATGACTTGACATGCCTTGCGGCATTTATAGCATAACAACTCTGCCATTTGCCGTGCCTTATTTTCTTTGATTATCAACCGTGCACTTTTCGCTATATAACAATATTGCGCCTGTGGATACTCCCTAACAAAATTAAATGACTTTGTCAGACTTTTTCATGTATAAAGACACAAAGCAGTTTTCAGATGGTATTTTTCAACTTAGTGATGTTGACAGAAGCTCATAGCAAATGTTTATTATGCATAATGCATATGATATAATGTACAGCGACATGACACAAACATCCTAAAATTGCAGGAATATAATTTTTCATGCAATTCCATATTAAAATTTCAAATTCGTTGAAAGTTGAAGCGAATTAATAAAGACAGTTTTTAATTATTGTTTGCAGTAATTATAGTCATAGTAGTCTCTGTTGGAATTAATTTTTTTTCTTTTCAAAGCGTTTTTACAATTTTAATTTCAATTCGCCATTCTTAAGCTTCGTAATTCCATAGAGTAATATTTAATTAGATCTACCTTTATAATACCTTTTATATGCTCTTATTATCTTTTATTACTCTTCCTGTAGAGTAATTTTTGAGCAGGGTCTTTTGGTGTAAAGTCTCGAATGAATTTGATAGTCACACAATGTAATGATGTAAGATATTATGCTGCTGAGGCTTGAAAAACCTATAAATGATGGTGATAAATGAGTTTCACTCATAACTCTTATTTTATGTGTTATTACTTTTTGAACGTATTATACTGCGCATCATAATAATATACCTAAGTATTATTTGTCTGTTATAAAGAAAAAAGTTAGCGCAGAAACTTAATTAAAGTCGTCTTGCGAACTCGAAAGTAGTAGATGAAGAAAAGCTAAGGAGAAGAGATGCGTAGAAACCATAGCAAATAGAAAAGGCGATGAAAGGAAACCATAACATTCAAAGGCAAATTGAATTAAACTCAAGCTTTCGTCTACCTACGAGAACCATAATGTTCCAAGAAGAGAAGATTTTAAGATTTGCGTTTCTTTGATTTTCAACTTATTCATATAGCAAGCAAATGGCAAATACCAACTATTTATAAATCCTCTCCTACATTTCACTTTCTTGTTGCCACTAAGCTTTCTTTCCGTGTTACCATTTTGAAGAAGAAACTGAACTTGTCGACAATTTCCACGGGAAGATTTTCCCTTGACCATATTAAGGTGATTCCTGCAAAGACCAAACGCATTAAGTTTTCTCAGAAGTGCACAATGCCATTAGAAACTATGACGCACACACACAGAATTGATTTCAGTTTCTACAATTGTGTCACTAAAATATTTAATATTATTATTTCGCAATACCGAAATCCACAAAGGACAACTCTGTTCTATAGGTAGCTAGCAGCTACCTATCCTTTGTAACAATCAAATTAATATGAATTGTGGCTTCAATATTATTATTGCATACAATATTCTTTGCCTTAGTGATAGTGGATGTATAATGTATAGCATAGTTGAGGAATTGAAGTACAGACCTAATTAATCACTTCTAAAAATGAGTCATTGAGAAAAGAGGTTTTTCATGTGAACTAGGAATTTATTTCTATTCACGTTGTAAAGTATTCGAGCAAATGGAACATTTGTGTGTATTCTAGCATCCTTCATACATTTTCTAGGTTTATTACTGATGCAAATAAGCTGGAAGTAAAATCGTAGACTAAGCAGATTATAATTCAGACTGGTTATTGAGTCCAGTTCGTTGAAGCGCAAGGAGTGGAGAAAGACTCTGGTTGCAGAATGGTTTTCTGGAATTGGTGTGTGATGCCGTAATGGTGAACTAACTATTTTAAGTCAAGACTCTCCTCTGAAACAGCATTATTAATTGAGTTGTATAATAGACTTGTGTATTAGAGTCCTAGTGGTAGTTGCAGTCAATATGAGTCTCCTGCATGCTGACTGTAGTTGTTTGCATTGTGCTATTTCACCAACTTGGAAACTTGAGCGAGCAGATTTTCTTCATGTTAAACTTTTGGCAAGCAGTTCAAGTATTTACTCAAATGAAGAGAGATAATTACTTTAACTTAGTGATTTTGCTTTACTTAGCAAAACAAAGACAGATATGAGCCTATACCTACTTACTAGCTTAATGTATTCTCTTGAAATAAGGATGAACCATTGCAATTCTGCATAAGAGTTGTTATAATATACTTACTAGTTAGCTCTTACAAGTAGGTAGTAGTAGGTAGGTGTGTACCTGTGCAGCAGTTCCTTGCATACTTGTAATTGCATACAAATCTATGTAATATATAATTGCATACACATTCATGTAAAATAAATTCTTTTAAATTTAATTCCCTGTGATAATAAAAAATGAGAAATTATTTATGATAGGACTGAGTTAGAGAAAGTGTTTATGGAGTTGTCAATTCACAGTCACAACAAATCATGCAAAGTTCTCCAAGCTGTGCAACTGCACAATTAAGTAGTATAACTATATTTATCTACGCTCACTATTTACATTTATCTACATTTACACACATTAAGCTAATTTAATGGCAGTGTTTCACACATGAACTTAATCGCTGCAAAAAATCTGCTTATATGGTGTTGATAGGCATTTATAGAGAAAATTATATGGCATGCGGCAGAAGAAACTATTTTACGACACGAATTGAGATATATTTGCAAATTGGCTACAGCTTGTCTATAAAAGGAAGTTGAAGGAAATGGTGGAATTACTACTTATTATGAATTCTAATCAAGTTTCATTTGACGCAGTGTTCCAAGCTGTCAGAATTTAATGCACTCAGCTCTGCTTGCTTTGCAAATGACGTAACTTAATCTCAGTTACTAAATATCGATTTGACCTAGTAGTACCTCTTAGGTAGTAAACACTAATTCGCAAGGTTTTTCATTTCATATGGCTATAATAGTAATAATAACTACATGCAAAATGAGTGTATTATTATTGACATCTAATAATTGGTTATTACCATTGCTCTCCTTATAAAAGCCATCCATTATTACCAAATTGTAAATTTTGACTCAATGTTACCATTTGCAATTTACAAAATGCATTTTACAGAAACATCCAGAATATTTATCAGTGCTTGAAGCTTTTTCTCACACTGTGCCCACTTAGAAATAGAATGAACCATAAAAAGAAGTGTGGCATATAAAATGAAGCTCGAGGAGGCAGTATAAAATATTTTTACAAGAGACTGTTTAAGATATAGCTAAGAGAGAGGATGTAGCATTAGTATATTTTATAGCTGTTTCAAGCAAGAATAAAATCCGAAATAAAAATGTGGCGTTGGATGTTGGGTTATTTGAAATCTTGGTAAGTTTATTTGATTTTGACGAAGCACTCCATAAAATGAAGAGAGACAAGACAGAGAAATGATAGCGTGAGACTGAATGTGACAATCAAGTAAATGACGTTGGTTGTAGTTGATTTGCTGTGTGTAGTATCGTTCCAAATTATTCTCTGCGTTGTCTCTCAGGAATTAATTCAAGTCCTTACTGAAGTAGTCATTCGGATTACAATTAGCTGGGATCGTGCACGTTTTAATTGCCAATTTCCACTGGTTATCGATCGCAAACTACAATCGTGCCTCCAGGCAGCTAAATCCCAAATAGAATCAAATGAAATCCCATCAGACATGCGTTTCTCCTCTTGTACTAAATAAGTGACCAGATTAGCTTTGTCTCTTCTCAGGCTGCTCATTTTACCTGCACAAAATAGTTTCAAGAACATTCTTCGTTTGACTGCCACATTTAAAGTCTATTAAGCCCAGTCAATGCGCAATGAATGATATACATACAAAACTACCGGAGCTGAAGAATTGATTGAGATTGCATTAAAACAGTAGGTAAAAGCCTGCCACTTATTTCAAATGAAAGATCATGACTTGCTGCGCTGTTTTACTGTTCAGAATCTTTTTTTTTGCGTCTATTGTGGTAGGTAGATAGGTAGGGAGGTAGTACGAATATTCCCATTGTTAATAAGTAATAACCAATACTCTTTGCATTTTGTGCATATATTATAACTTACTTATCAACCTACCTAGGTAGGTAGGTAGGTAGTTTATTATGCACAAATATTTCTGCACGTGGTTTTAAGGTTGATGCTTTATATGTAGAAAATGGCAATGATGATGATCAGACTATTATTGTTATTATAAATCCATGTTGTAAATTTTATTTGAGAGTGAGTGTAGTGTATAGGTATAGAGCTGCGTAAAAATTCATTTTGTATTTACGTTGGCGGTATAGAAAGGTTGATATGCATAAATCATATTTGTAATTCGCGTTTCCCATACAGAATTAGAAAGGGAATAATAAGTTGGTTACTTACTAGAATCATTAAGTAATCCTGTCATGCATTCAAGAGAAAAAGCGAGGGCATGGAAACATGTTGGTTTTCAAGCTAATTCGACATTTAATAAAAGGAGGAGGCATTACAAAGACGTTAAAATATAGGATAAAAGTTGGAACTCAGGAGTTTGGGCAGGTTGTACAATAATCCAAGTATTGAACACAAGTATGTTCCTTCATCATGACACTGGTAATTAATGCAGCGAAACTTTGATAATAGTTCACCTCGATTCTAAATCATACGACTAAATATTTCGTAGGCAGGAAATTCATGGTAATTCCCAACTCAAAGCATGTCTTTCCTGTAAGTTAACTAAAAAATATCGTGCAGCCGAAATGCATAGTATAGTACATGCCTTCCATGTGCCATATTCAAACGTATAATCAAAAAGTCAATAATCTCCTGAACCAATTGTACAGAAAGGTAGGACTGCTCAACAGACATATGAATGTATACGCACAAACACACGTTTCATTTTGTTAAATATATATTGTATTTTATTTTGTGGCACACATTTTAAAGAATATTAGTCATTTATTACTTAGTGCTACTAGAGTGCTACATACACCTGCTACCATTTACTTACAACAAACACTCACTTTGATTCCACGAGATACTAGCGTTCTTGCACTCATATAAATCCATTAGCTAGTATTGTTTGTAAAAAGCATTGAAATGGAAGCATTAGAGTTAGAAGAAGAAACTAAACACATACAACTAAATACAGAATATCATCTTCAGAGCAACACGATCGCTTCACCAAAATGTTTTTTTATTAAAAATCATCATCTCTTTATACACATAATATGTAATTACACGGCCATATACTTCCAGAACGAGTCTGCTGAAAGAAAAAAAAGTTTCGTGTAGAAAAGACATTCTGTGGTTTACGTATATCTTTGTGTGTTGTGTGTGTGCCATGAGCCTTTGTCTATGTGTGTTATGAAGACTGCGACAACTCATAACGTCATAACATCACATAACGTGTAATGACAAAGAAAGCGCGTGATTTCACAAATGGACTCTTTGGTTACAACATTACATTAGATCTAGTAGTAGCTATCATCACAATACAATGCACCGAGGAACATTATGCTGCGTTAAATCTCGTATAACCTATTAATATCATGGCCTACACACTATACACTAATATAATAGCTAAGTAAATGCGTTTCGTGAAAAAACTGAAAGCTTCGTGTAGTGGAGATGTAATGTAAAACCTTTGGGATGATGTTCTTATGTATAGCTAAATCATAATTCATAATTATAGCCTGTACTCAATGATAATCTCTTGTCCGTATAGTGGCAGTACTGTTATTATGTGCGTAGGTTTAGCTCCTTGTACTATCTGTTGCGTGATGTGATGCAAGATTTCTTCAGTCCAAAATTCATACACAACACAACACAGCTATTCTAATGTAGTACTCGTGGAGGCTATGTAGTATAGCACAAGACACTATAATCACTATTAGTATTATGTCGGGCGATCCAACTTCCACTATGTACGCCGTGTTTTAGAAATGATAACAATACCGCATACTCATTTTCCATACAAGCATAGCGCACTGCACTTAAGTTGTTGTGGTGCATGGTGTGGTTAACCCGTGTATTAGCAACTTTCCAAAACTCGTACAGTAGGTAGTGTTAAACTACTAACACGATTCAATCCATTTCTCTGTCTATTTAATATATTATAATAGCCTTTAGTTTCCCACCTCCAGTTTACAAACCCATTTGTGTGTCCCTATTTTACACATCATGTACATGCAGGCAAAACAAATGTTACTAGATTGCCAAATTACAAGAAGTTTCATTAATTTCTAAACTTTTTATGCAAGGTTACACTTCTGAATGGAATCAATTCTGAATGAAAATTAATTAATTCAACGTGTGTGTAAAGTTTTTTTCATATTATACAAATATTACATTATAATTATGTATAATGCAATTTGTTGATAATGGGTTGATTTCATGATAAAATAAAATGATTGTTTGTATGTATGTACTCCTAAGTGTATAATTACGTAAGGAAGGTTGCTGGAGTTCGGGTTAGAAAGGATAAGGTTGGAAAAGGACAGAAATCGATTGAATATGTAGCCTTATCTCGTTGAGTGTTTCTCTAGACATATGTGAACGTTATTAGTCGTTGAGCCCGACATACACCACCCGATGCAGCAGAATGTTTTGTTGGGAGGATCTCACAAGTTGCTCAGAAAAAGAGCAGGATGTTTTGCTGTATGTGTGTGTATGTGTGTAGGAAGGCCATTTGTATCTGTGTGGATGGAGAAGAGCACTCTGCAATGATGCAATGAGTGGTTGAGTTGGAAGTTGTGGAGACTGTGTGGTTGAACTGGGATGATGTTCTTGTTGTGCATTATACATTGATGAAAGAGAGACGGCTTTAAAGAACAACTAAACTCAGTATGATGTGCAATGGATACCTACTGTTTATTGTCTCTATGTAATTGCAATTCGTTGCTCTGCAAGGTGCAGATAAGTGGTGGAGCAAAAATAAGTTTTAGAATTACCTTACACACTTGATAGTGCATTACTACATGTGTATATATAGCAATAGAATAAGTAATGTATGCAAGCTCTACCTATGTTCTCACACTACCATCTGATTAGTTTAATAAAAATAAAGAAAGCTGTTTTGAATAATTAACGAGATTGTGTACGAGAAAAAAGATTGGTGTTGTTTCTCAGTTGGGATGAGCCAGTGAAAAGTTGGAGGGGACTTGCTAAAAGTTTTGCTCTAAGTTTTGATAAAAGGAAGGAAATAGAATTTTATGGACGCAAGATGTGTTTCTTGAGATTTGAGATGAAAGTGAGAGAGGATGAGTCTACGTAATAATGGAAGAGTAAATATATGGAGTGGAGTGATAGGGGAAGTAGAGGAGGATGTAGAGTTGTACAAATTGTAAATTGTACATGAAAAAGTGAGGATTTGCGTGGAGACTGAAGAGTGGAGATTGAATTGTGATGTCGATTGCTAATAAAGATTATTGGCATTGTGTGGCTGTTGATGTAAATGGGTAAATATGAAACGGATTTGATTGCATGTTTGTTGCAGAGTCGTTTTTGCTACAGTTTTACACTGTGCTTTACAATATGTTGCTGCTGTACACAATATGTGTGTTATAATGTAGTATAATGGAGGGAGGCAGCTGTAGTGTTCTGCATGCAAAGTGCATTTAATATTTGCCTATCTGTATGCAAAGATTATAGCGAGAGTGCACAACACAAAGGGGAAGGTGTATATCCCTACAGACATTTTAACACTATACGCAGTCTTGTTCCCTGCTCTGTGTGATAATTTATGAGTCATTTAACTCATCTATCAATTGCCCATTATCGCATCATCTTTGTGGAACCAGCAAGTGTTCCATAAACCCCCATCAGCTAGTTTATACAGCCCCAACTTTATTTTTATTCTAATAAAAGTGTAGTGCTACATTTTATACTTGATATACAATGCAATAGCTCTATTATATTGTAGTATGCACAGACATTAGTTGTAGCTATGGCTGTGTAATGTGCTTATGTGTATTCTTGTGTTCTGCCTTTACAAATTTAATAGTTAGTTAGGATTATCTGCAGTGAATAGTAAAATGTAACCAAAGTACATCTTAGAATCATTCTGAGGAGATTGTAAGCTGATCTCGACTTTCAATAGAAAATCTTGTCAGAGTCGACAGGAGAATTTTTTTCAATTCGACGCTCTTCTCTGTTCTGTCCGGTTATAATAATATCTCAACTTGTATCATTCCCAAGTCGTTACATGTTGAGTTCTGTAACCAGCACACAACGGCACACCGCACCGCAATACTCTCATGTCTTTATCTTCTTTTATACGAATTGAAAGTATATTTGTAATAAGATGGAATTAACTTGCGCCTCAAACTTCAAAGTCTAGTGTGCTCTCCTACCAGCTACAATACAAAGCTTTTCATGACCACGTAGTTTGTCGTTGGAAAGTTTCGGTGAAGCCGCAGAGCCGCAAACTCCATGTGTATAGCTATAGCATGGCTAGTACTCGTAATGGGATACGGATACGGCTCAGACCGTTAGCGAGGAATTAATAAAACCTCTGACGACGGTACTATGGCATTTTTCTATTACAGTTCCACACTTAGCTATATACTTACACAAAATACTACACTCAATCCTTAAACCAAACCACAGAAAATTCTTTGACTAAGGAAACCAAAGGTTCTCTTTGTACAACCATCTCAAGCATAATACACTTTTATTTGCTTCAGCACACAGTCCAGATTGTGAACACAGGAATAATCGAAACATCCTCTATTGAATACTCGTCTTGATACATTTTCTCTATATCTGTGCTGTAAGAAGATACTTCAATTATACTTAGCATAATACACAAACTGGTTCAATGATTTTGCACAAATTAGCCGAAATCAGAAGAATCGTTTTTTGTATAGTATAGCCACAAGTTATGGGCAACTATAGCTACAGATATACAACTCAGAGAATGTGTTCATGATTTCATGATTGATTTATTGCTCCACAACACAATCGTTTTAATGTAGGCAACATCACATTCCACATAAATTTTAGTCAGTTCACTAACACCAATAAATACTTACGAGTTCCTCCGGTGTTCTTTTAATGGCGAATTTAGGTTAGGATGATTTTATTTCAGTTAAATCCATCCATTAGCTTGTGCTTGTGAAACGAGTTGTATGTATGTATGTAGTTTGTATTTTGACGGAAGCCTCTAACTCTTTCATGTGTAAATATTGAGTACGAAATCGTTTGTAAGCAAATATATAGAATGTGCTTATTAGAAGGCACAGCTTAAATAAAGCATGAAATGTAGACTATTATTATTGTGAAAGGCTAAGCCTTTCTTAGCCTATTGCAGAAATTAAACATTAAACAGGTGAACTGTGTGTACTGATACAAGTTTGTATTTGTCTTCTAGGCAAGGCATAGCATCATCGCATCCATCTCGTCCTGCATATAATTATTACATATAAATATTATGTAGAGCTTGTAGTAGAGCATTAGAGGAGGATTGGGCCCTTGCCTTAGTAATAATGTTTTATTGTATTATTATGCTTAGAGACTGTTAATATTTATGTGTATATACAGATGTGTAGTATTTACTGGTGAACATTTAACATTAACATAGCCCAGTGTTCATTCCTTGTTCTTGGCTTCACCTTGCTTGCTCACAATCACTCGCTCAGTTCACATGTTCTTTTTTCTGCAGGGGAACTGGAATTCAGTGTGTTGAACAGGAAAAATGTTTTTTCACGGGCCCTGTAGTTAGGTTTGATAGGTATGATATAATATTTATTGCCTATTTCTGAGCTGCCCTCCACTTTTCTATTTGGCTCTAATAATACGGTAGATAAATGCTCTGTTAGCCAAGGAAGCCGAAAAGTAGATGCTTCATTCACCCAACGGATGTTATACCAAATACACAAATACCAAATCTACACCTGAGACAAGCACAGTGCAAAAGGAAGGACTGCGTACAATACAATCGTTCAAAAGAATGAGCATCAAATGCTAACAATGATAAAGGCAACGCTATAAATAAATAGTTATGATGATGATTATGATTCTCCAACATGATTTTTACGAGACTGGCCACAATGAAAGGCTTAAGTCGTCACAGTATGTATAGAATGCACCTCATTCAACTTGCTATCAAGTGCCGATCCCGTTTCGTCTTTTATTGCACATTTATTGCTTATTTCATTTACATATTATCAAAGGCAGACGATCGAGCCTCAAGTCACTTAAATTTCATTCTTACTACCACAAACCTCTTATTTTCATTCTCTATCATTTAAATAGGTAAGCCATAAGGCTACACCATTTTTTGTCAATGCAAATGTATCGGACACTTACATTAGCTATGTACTTATTCTACCTACATTATTTCTGTCTGTCTCATTATTGCTTACACATTTTTCCTCTGAATGTGAGTGTGCATTGTTATTTGTACATCTCTGTATTTTTCAGTATTAAAAAACAAAATACTAAAGAGAAAACAATTTGAGATTTTTGTGCATTTTTTCACTTGCTTTCACTGAAGCTCTATTGTATTTGACTGCAACATGATACGGTGGTTACGTTTATTGCAAAAACTGGGGAATGATAGTATGGTGGTATGTAGTAGTTGTGTATGACGATTGAATGGGACGGGAGTGTAAATGTGTAAATTTGTAGTAGTGTGGTGTGGTGAACTGAGGCATTAAAATGAAGTAGTTATCAGGATTTGTGAGAGGTGAAGTGTGGTATGTTGGCTATTGTGGTGTGTAATGTAAAATTAGTCACATGTAACGACGGTGTGGTTCTCCTGTGTAGTTAGAATGAGCATCTTCTTGTCAGATGAATATGATCTGGTGCTCCAAGCGGGCAGGTTCTGCTGATAAGAGCCTGTGTAGGCAAACGTAATAATAATAAGCATGTAAATCTAAAATGCAAGTTGTTAGTTCCAGCTGGACGAGTTTGATGGTTGAGATTTTATTAATAGCTACCCAGAATAGTTTCTTGTACACACAATTACACAACACACGTACGTTGTGCTGGTTGGTTGGATCTGGGATGTTCTTCTCGTGTACTCCCAGTGCAATGCCAGAGACACACTCTATATTATGTAGTAGTCTTGTTTTGTGATGTACGTTTTTACACCTTTTCTCGTATGTTGAGTCTGTGGGATAGGGCAATGCAATGTAGTCTATGTACTGCTAATACACTATCTATACATGTGTACATAAATTGTGTAGGATATAGTCATGCATGGAATTACCCGAGTCAGCTACTTACTTTAGTGCTCCTATTGTTGTTGGCTGGAGAAATTTTTTAAGCTTAGCCATGTACATTGTAGCGTAGAATGTGTTTAGGTACATACATGTACAGGTATGTTGTATGTGAGTTAGTGAGTGAGGAGAGGGTTGTTAAACACGAAGGAAAAAAGCATAACAATAATAATGATAATTGCTATAAATGCCATTATCTATCTGTAAAATCTTAGCAAATCATCTGTAGGTTGGTGGATGAGAATAAGATTAGTATGCGTGTGCAGATGCACTTTGTACACAAATGGTGGATATAAGGTGACCGATTATTGTGGCATTGTGCATTAGTTGTGTGTTGTATACACAAAACAATTTATCTAAGTTAACATGACGAAGAGAAGAAGCGATGTGAGTCTGAATTCAAGTTAACTTAAAAAAATGAGCAAAGCAACAACATTAAGGCAAGAACAGCCACAGAGAGATGAGACAGAACAGAAGGGCAAAGTAAATAGGCGTTGGCTAATGAGCAATTTGTATTCAGCTATAAAGTATTAAGAACTCACTTTAGTTCAACTATAATTTTTCCTCCTTCTTGCCCTTTTCATACTTACTGTTTTCTGCTGTACTTAATGGTCGCTCATTTTATTCGTCAATTGTTTGAGTATTAAAGCAGGAGCCAAGAAATAGTTGCTAGGATGGGGCCTCTCAGCATCATTTCGTGTATCTGGATGTAAGTGGTTGAGCAGAGAAATGCCACGAGTAGCCAACTTCTCTAACTGCTTATTAAATTAGCTACGTTTTCTTTGTTTTTTCACAGAATCAGAATACGCATGCATATTTTGGAATTTATGGGCAGATACATTGCATAGGAATAAATTAAAGAGTGTAGGTATAAGGATTGCTAGTAGTACAAGTAGTTTTGAAGTATGAGTAGGACTATTAGTAGGAAAGCTTAAAGCTGCTTTGAGTTTCTAGGAGAAGAATCTTGTGTTGACGAGTTGAGCATTAAGTATGTGATGGAGTGGAGTGCATAGTGGAATGTAATGTAATGGACTGTTGTGGGAGGAAGGCTAATTTGTGAGATATTTGATTTTGATATAATGTAAGGAAGAGGATGGAAACACTCTTTATTTTGATTTCCATTAGAAATGAGCTGTTACATGTACAAGTCCAAGGCAAGGCTCTATCTCCTTAATGCATTACATGTCCAATGTACCATACTTGCTATCTCCGTGCTTCATGACATGGCAGAAGAGCCTTGTAGTAAATTGCTATAGGTTTATATACATTGTGATATTGTGAAGGCATTGGTGCTCTGTGCGCGTATAGAAATACCATGGAAAGCAAAAAGTTGCCTTTGAGCTAAAGATTGAAATTCAAGTGAACTCTTGTCGAGTAAAGTCAAGGTAATAATATGGGATGAAGTTGCTTGGCTAATCTTGGTGAATATGTAATAATCTGTGGCCTTATACGGCCTGTACTTTTCTGACCAACTCTTCTCTCTGAGTCTTGTGTCCTGATTGTGAGCTACATGGGATTACATTAAGAGTTTGGTGCTTACTAAAATGTTTTGTGAGTGAGTGGCTTTCTGTTTTTTAAGTTACAAAATAGTTGTTTGTAGGCTAAACCAGTAAGGCACATAGAGACAAGACGAAACAACAGATCATAAGTCTGGGTGGAGGTGGAAATTGTAATGCCATGTTTGAGTCCGTTTCTCACAAGAAGAGCTTAAGTGTGGCATCAAATGCAAATGAGTCTCTCTATGTATGTACTCTCTGGACAGTCACACAATAGCAACCTGTCCATAGTAAATAAAGAAAATCTCAAAAGAGTATACACTGAGTGTCTTGTCTGCTGAACACAGGTTACGTTCCCTAAGCCAATTATTCCTCAGCGCCCGAAAATCTTCCAACTCATTCACTAAGAACAGTTCAGACATGATATCATGACTCGTCTCACCTCGTCTTTATTAGTATGTAATTTCGCACGAAATTATGACATTTTGCTCCTTTTCATCTCCTCACTTCTGCTCCCATCATCATCGACATCATACATATACGCAAATATGGGTGCGTACGTTGTTTTTGCACTCATAACCGCATAAGTACCATTAACCTATTACATTATATCCTATGCATGCTCATGTTCAACCTTATACACAATACAAACCCATAATGTTCTCCTATATTGCCAAGACGTAAGAGTGCCAGTAAGAGTCATACATAAGAAATACACTTGTGTTTGTGTGTGTTGCTCTGTAAGTAGTACACACATAGGTACATGTACGTAACAAGTAGTTTTCATTGTGCGCCTCAAAGTAGTTAACGCACGAGTTTCTTTTATGTCGTCCGTGCACTTGACTGTAGAAACTGCTATTGAATGTGTGCTCATGCCCATATAATATCTTGAATACCTTTTTGCTGTATGTGCTGGAGATTGAGAGATGCGAGTGAGTGGAAGCTCGGCTCACGATTCAACTAACTAAGTGTTTTTTAGATGTTAGATGCAAATACTGATATTCTGCAATGCGTGATATGTCGCAGGCGCCCTATATATTTCCACAAATATTCTATCTGACACAACAATTCACAAAGAGCAGTTTACAACTTATTTTCTCGTACTCAGAAACGCCAGCTTTGTGATTCATATTTTATTGTTGTGATATAACTGTGGGAACAGTAGGTGCGGAATGCTTCACGTGTAATAATTCATTCTGCTACTTAACTTGCTCGTAGCCTTTGTTCTCTAAAAGCATGTGCAATAATTATAATTATCATATTGTCATGCAGCATGCAGCATGTGTATCTCTATATCTACAGAACACATCATATTATATGTAGTTTGTCAGGTCTGGAGAAAATTACTCCATTATTTTATTCTGACTATTTCCACTTAAGTAATGTGCTTGTTTTTGACGAGGAAAACTATGAGGGCAATTGTATAATGCATTAGAGCGGGAATGGAGTTGAGCAAGGAACTTGTAAATGTCACTGATGTATGTATCATAAGAGGAATTTAAAGATTGGGACTAATTAAGTAAATATTTTGCGTCAAGGCTTGTTTGTGTGTTTGTTGTCAGAATATTGAATAGAACTACAAGCTGGACTGTAAATAGTACATGGGGAATGCTAATATTATTATTGTGAGATAGAAGGCTGTGATGGGAGAGAAGATGTGAGATGGGAGCAAGATAGACGTCTGTCTGGATGTTTTATGTATTCAAATGTGCTAGATGGATGTCGAGATAGAGCTTTTGTTGAACTCAAATTCAACTCCTTGGCTTTGGTTTCACTTGTAGTAAGTGCAAGTATATAGAATGCATAGAAGCACACAGTACGAGCAGAACTACAAGGAAAGACTGAGTATATGGCATAGGTTGTGTGAGTGTGAGTTGCAGTGCATTTGTTGTAGGACGTTTGCATTGGATTGTGCAATGGTGGAGAAGACTTGGAAGAAGAAGAGCATCGTGAAATATAATGTAATGCAATGCAAGGCATAGGCAATGAAGGGAAAAGGGAAGAAGAAGAAGAAGGCAAAGTAGAACTGGCTGTCTGTCTGCCTTGTTCACTGGAATTGACTTGACTTGTCTTTCTGCCCAGTCTGCCTGTGCCTGCCAGGTGTATTCCTAGTCTAGCATTAACATAACATTTACAACCAAACATTATAATATTATATATACCCACAATAACAACTAATAACAACTACCTACTACAGACCAATCCAATGTTCAACATATTACACATTTACTTTACATCAACTCAGGAATCTCCACATTCATGGCGAAAGCTACAAATTATCGCTGACTTGTTCTCGTCTTCTCAAATTCAGCTTTATAGTATGTGTACACCTTTACAGCTGTCCTACTAGTCCCACTTCTACTTGTTATACGGCCACTCTATTATATCCATCCTCCTTTAATTTGCAGACTCCATACTCTCAATACGACAACGTCATTTTATTATTCTACATAATACAATACCTACATTATTACACTGCACTACATAGTGACTAGTGTCAGTAGAGTTATTATGAGTGGCTACAATATAATGCTAGCTATACATATTATGGGAAATTGTAAATATATCTCTTTTTTGTACATACATTACTACCCAGTCTTACTGCATGGCTCTAAGAGCTAACGAACAACGCTATAATATCAATGATATTTTAATATTGTTATTACTGCTACATAGTAGACTGCCAAGTGTAAGTTTATTATGGTGTGTAATAGAATAGGAGTATGATTATGATTATATTAGTGCAATAATAATAGCCGGTTGGTAATAATAATATTAATATTAGGAAATGGGCACACTTTCACAAACGGAAAAGGACTGAAATGCTCAAGTGCTGTTTTAGTGGTTGTTTGTAACACGGAGATAGTCTCCCGGATCCGGTCACTGCACTAGTGGATTCAAGTCATTCTTATTTATTAGACGCACACTGCAGTATTCTGCTAGAAGAAGGGTTTAGGAGCGTTTAGTAAAATAGTGTATAGTGTTGTTCCTCCTTTGTGTTGGGTTGGTTATTATAGCTATTTTGTTGTGAGAGTGTCTGTGCTGCTAAATAAGGGTTGAGGTTGGAGAGGAGGTCTCGGCCACAGCCACTCTCCCTGCCTCTCCTTGCCTGGTTCTGGTTCTCTCTTTGCTTACAATAATCAATGGGAGCAGTTGTCTTAAAGCGTTTGCATAGCACTGTGCAACAAAGGATAAGACTTTTCAGATGATGATGCTAATGTGCATCTAGGCAGATTTATGAGACTCTTCTTGGGTACTTTACATTATGCAGACATTTATTTGTGATGTAAGGACGAAGGCTCATTGGATTTCCAATGTTTCTCCAACGGGTAGTTTAATGTAGGAAACGATTTCAACTTTTCGTTTCCTTCTCAAGTGGATGTGAATTCGTTTTTGGATGGATGGGTGATTTTAGATAGACTTTGCCCTCAAGCCATGAATCCTCCCTGTCTAGCTTCCTCCCGAGTCATTCGAGAACTACTAGTCCCCGTTATGAGAATTAAATTGATCGTACTTTGACTTTCTTCTGTGAAATAAGGTTAGCTAAGTATACACTAAATACATGTCTCTGTAATAAAACAACTAACTGTGTGTACTATAAGGTGTGTACATTTCTCCCAGTCCACATGCATTCTTAGTACAAATACTTCCGAGATTAATGTGAGTAATAACAGAGAGATTGAAAGAGCGTGTTCAAGTTGGAGGGGAGTCTTAAGTTTTTACACATGTCATCTTTTCAATACGAATTTCCTCTTCCCATTATTAGCACAAACTTCTCCACACATAATATTATCAACAAAAGCAGTTCTCTCTCCTGCAACCAAACATTTGTAGAATGTAAACAGTTGCGGTTTTGATTTCAACCTTTCTTCATTGATTTTTCTAAGTAAGTGTGTGTATTGTACATGTGTAACGCTCCGAAGAAAAAGAAGGAGTGGTATATTACATATACGTTGTATTAGCTATGGTGGAGAGGTTGTGTTCTATGTATGTACAGATAGTGAAGCAGCTTTTTATGCTGGGTCTCTCTCTCTCTCTGAGTCTGTGTGTGTAGTGTGTGTATCTAGTCTCTATAGACATACGTCTTAGCAGTCTCTCAAGTTGCGTATTTCTAGGTTGAATTACCAGCAAAGGAAGAAAAGCTCTTGCTAAAAGTTTGGTAATACATTTGGCAAGTAGGGCAACTAAGGGCTTATGTGAGGTAGTAATGTGATCAATAGTTGAGTGGAGTTAGTTGCTTGGAAGAGAAGAAAGTGAGTGGGAGCAGAGGAACACACTCACAGCCAGATATTTGCTTATACTCGAGACAGGGCGTAATAAAAGTCGGAACAAGCGATTCGGAAGTTGAATCGAGTGATTGGGAATTGTGCAGATGAGAATGATTTTGAGACAGAAATGAAATAGAGCCCAGACACTTGCTTTGATGTATTACATTATCCCTCCCACGTACAAACTCACGTTGAGCTGCTGCAGTGGTGCTAGTACACATACATATACTGTAGTAGCCCAAGTCACTCCAGCAACGTCTCTTGTCCAGAGAGATGACAACTTTAAATGATTTCTTAAAAGCATTGGCATGGATACGGGATTACAGTTTTTTCTCCCTATCACATATCCTACTAAATAACATTCCTAGTACACTACACTCATTATATTGTAGGCATGTAAGTATTACTCTGACTATGTGTATCTCTTAGTCTTAGTGATATAAATGTTTATAACATTACATTTTATCTACAACAGCATTTTGTATGCACTAGCATATTTATTGTGTTGTGTTGCGTTGTTGAAGATGATGTAGTAGTGGGTTGATTGGCATGTGCATGGAAGATCAGTGTTCATGTGCTTCTGACTCTGACTGACTAGTAGGAATTAAACTCTAGGCTATATGGATATGAGCTGTCTTGTGTGTTAGATAGGGAGAGTGAGAGAAACTCAATACGTTTTATCCTTATTTGAGAAGATCATGCGAGGGAATCCAAAAGGAAATCACATGAAGAACAAGGCAGGTAGTATTATCATGAGAGTTGCTTGTGTGTATGTCTGTGTGTGTTTGTGTGTGAGTGAATGAGAGTCATATAAGAAGGAACAAAGTGATGAGGTGGAATGAAAGAAATGAGCTGATGGTTGGATGTTTGTGATGATTTGCCGGTAGCCACATAAAACATTAAACAAGGGAATTGTGGTAGTAGTCGTAATAAGTGGTAGAACAGCAAAGCTCATAGCTTTTCAATGTAGCACTCCGTTATCTGTTGGTCTTCTTAAGTCGTCGTTCGCTCCTCGTTTCGTTCGAGTGATGCAATGAGATGGGATGGATGTGATGTGAAGGAAGGTAACATTATGTGATGGCATTGTTCTTCATCAGTCGACTACTGACTTATTAAATCTTCTTCTTCGCTTTTTCACCTCACTTGCTCCAGGCAATTAAAATATAGCACTCTGTCCCATTCTTATATTTATAATACATTTTATACGCCTCATACTCAAAACCAAACCACCCGTACAAACTCTCAATCATATCACTCTATGTACAGCAGTCTCATCCCTGGCATAATGTTAACATGCTCAGACGCATTCATCGTTTCCTTATCTATTCTCGCTTTTGTTTAACGTCATATTAGGCAGTTAGTGTTGTAGCACTGTATTACAGTTCTTATCCAGCTAAATACATATTATGTTAATACAAATCATAGCCTTTGTACACATACCTTCGATTTATACATATTATATACTTGTGGCAGCCTCGTTATGTTATATTATGTATAAAGCTACTACATTTGTAAATGTGTGTTTAATAATACATGTATAGATATTGATATTTATATTTAGGTATACGGTGTGGGTTTTCAGTGCTAGGTTGTTAATAGCTCTCTTTGGTTTACCTTGATTAACCTTGGCTATGATTTGAATCATTTGGATACATCCTATACGATACGATAGTTCGTGTATTTTTAAGTGGCAGACGCTACGACTACTGTTGCCGTTGCTTGAGTTGAGTTGGATGCACTTCTTGTCCATGACTGGAGAGAATGAATAAAAATTAAGCTGCAGTGTACTCGTATTTACATGCATGGCAAGAACAAATAGGGAACAAATTGTAATTAGCATGTTCTTGTATTGGGATGTATAGCTATAATTTTAGAGTGCATAAGATGTGGTGGTTGAGTTTGGAGCAGCGCATCGTTGTTGGTTGGTGGGGTACTATTAGTGTCATTGTTCTTTATGGGAAGTAGCAAGAACACTGTAATATTGTACAGCAACCCCTGGAGGGGTTTCTACAATGTGTAAAGTCATTTACATTTTGTGATACGTGTTTTTATAGAAGTTTCTAATGTAAGTCCGTCAGGAGTTTGGAATGAAGATGAGATGCTGTACAAGATAACATTGAGAATATTATTGAGAAGGCTATTGTAAATTAATTGTATAACTTATTAAATGCTATGACGAAACAGATTGTTATTAATGCACAGGGATATAATTTATTAAATCGTTATTACAAGTAGAGAGGATATAGCTGGGGTACTTATAAATGTATTTACATTCTGAAAATAAAATCAAACGCATTCAATTTCTTTTAGCAGCATTATTACTCTGTTCTCACCTTGTACTATCTCGAAAGTGTATAATGCATTTTATTGTATTTTTTCAAAGCAATGTGAGTGAACGGATTCTTTGTTTTGTCTCGTGTTGATTGAGGTAATGAGTTCTAGGATAGATTTACTGATATTTATTCCTAATTATATTTGATTCATCTCCAATGAGTCATGTTCCTTCAAATTATTTTATCACATTGAAGATGCTGCAGTATATATTTGTAGCATCGTGTTATGAATATTTATTTTAATTGGAAATCCATAATGCAATCTTGTATTTTCAATATATTCTTGGAAATTATTTATTATTTTTTCCGTGTATTATTAATCTAACATCATGATTTTGAGTGTTTGATTGTTGAGAATGTCTGCAGACGATACCGTTGTATGACAGATAAGGTGAATTGTCATTTCCCATTGCAACTTCCGAGTAGTCTTTTGGCAATTGAAAGTTTGGAATTTAATTTGCTTATCTTTGAATTGGTACAAAGTTGGGAATATACTTTTACAGATAGATGTCCTTAATAGACAAGTGTAGGAAATGATTGCATGGAAATTAGATTGTTAATAAGGACACAATCTCATGCAGAAAATAGATTGGTGTATATAGGTATGGTATATACGATAGATTCCATTGCAGTGTTTTGCGCAACCAGTCAATTGCAAAGCTGCTGAACTTTGTTTTGGATGTTGTATGTTTTTTCGAGGGAAAGTTGAGTTGGGCAAATGTTACGTAAACATTATTAGAAACTTAAATAGAAATACATGGCTTTGAGTAGTGTGTGTTTCTTGATAACTGGATGAGTAGAGACGTAAATATCCGATGTATTTTGGGACCCAACCAAAACCGAAACCAAAAAATCCAAAACCGAAACAGTATAAAAATTTAGAACCAAACCGAAAAAAAATAATGTAGCAACTAAAAAAACGAATAAAAATTGTCAATTTTGCCTCACTATTTTGTCTATAAATAAATAAGCAATAACAATTTAAATATTTACTCGAATACTGCAGTTTGGTGAAGAGGTTTACAATAAAAAATGTCTCACTTGACCTAGAGTGGCAGTTTCAACATTTATACAAAAGGTTTGTATATGAATCAGCTCTAATTTTTGGAGGTGAAACCAAACCGAAACGGATTCAGTGAGAACCGAAAGCGAACGGAAAGAAAAACCGAAACCGAACGGTTTTTTCGGTTTTTGTTCGGTTTTTACGTCTCTAGTAGGAATATAGGAAAGGGACTACAGACCTAGTGCTGCTTGCTAGTATTTGTACTGACACTGGTGATGGTGCAGTATCCCATTCATATATCGTTTCGAATCATCTCAAGTGAATGCTAAACTGAACGAATATCCTGATGTTGCATGTTGAATGGCGGTAGGTCGAAAAGGAAAAAATGGTGAAATATAAAGTGTTTCCGCATGCAAATGATGGTTTTTCTTCCGCTGGTTTGACTTCCCAGTTTTCCTCTGACTGTCTGTCTGTCTCCACGTATATTACAATTGAGTAACTTTGTAATCCACTTGTATATGTATGTGTATATGATATTAAGTGTAGAAAATGGCGTCTATATATATACACACACACACATTTATATATATGTAGCATAACTGCAAACGATTCATTTCCATTCTGCTTTAATGATTTCTGCTCTTTTTATATTCCATACAGGGTTCATCTGGAATACAAAAGTATGCTCATTACTGAAAATTTTCAGAGTTGCGAAAGATAACCGTAATTTTTCTAAGCTTTCATTTGTAGATCGATGGACCCTGTAGCTGAAGAATGTTAGACAGTTTTATGGCAAGAATTGCATTTGAGTAGTCTCTCAAAAGTGAACTGCGTTCCTCGATCTTTCGTGCTAAAGAGTATAACACAAATACGAGTAGTGCAGTAGTGCTATGTCTATATGAGTAGTTAGGTTCTAAAGTGGGAGAGATGAAAGACAGTGGGGAACAATAGCTATATACATTACTTACGACTCATTTCATGAATTTGCCCGCATGCTCTGTCTCATTGTCAAATAATCTTTGTAATGTAAAAGGTTCTTGTTGTATGCGGTTTGTCTCTGTAATCTAACCTCATAATGGAGAAGCAAGCAATGAAAAACGAGTCACACAATCACAGGAATTCGCCTTGATACTGTGTGGCTTCTAATTCTTCATGCAACTTGTGTGTCGCCTGCTTTCACCACCATTTTATTACCGAATGTAAGAAATTAAAGCATAAGAGAAATGATGAACCAAGTCGCATGCTGTTTCATTCTTTTCTTCGTATAACTGTAGTACTCTTTCATACTCGAATATTATTTCAACGGGCATTGCAATTTTCTATTAATGATTATTTTTAAATCAGTGCGTCGGCGTGAACATATAGGACATTAGTGGTTGTGAGTTGTGACGTGCATATGTATACCTACTGAGAAATACTGGAAATAATAACTGAAATATGTGTTTTGAGTCTCTTTTATATTACATTTTGTATTGTAAGTAGCAAGAATATGACATGTGAGTTTCAATTGAAGATTTTGTATGGATGCTGTGAACGAACCATAAATTATAGTTAGAGCAGTTTGATATGACAA
The DNA here is from genome assembly GCA_034694085.1 of Pogonognathellus longicornis. NCBI lineage: Eukaryota > Metazoa > Arthropoda > Collembola > Entomobryomorpha > Tomoceridae > Pogonognathellus > Pogonognathellus longicornis. Next base: position 29,136 of record JAQFYB010000972.1, read on the forward strand.
TATCGTTTTGAAGTGGAAGCCAAAGAGCAGAGATTCGTTTTCTGGTAATAACTTTCCACATGGCGGACTACTAGATAGACAGATGGATTATCCCTAACGTCATAATATTATATATTATGCAATGTGCACAAGGCTGGGGAAGAATGAAGAAACCCTGCATTTTCATGTTGAACGCTAGGGCTAATATTACCTTTATCTTATTTTTATGCTTTACTTTAAATTTAGTTGAATTTTTTCTGTTTTATCTTTTGGCTTGACTACAATATTCCAATATAATTTCATGGTGGTGCATGCATCGTTGTTGTTTGCATTTTGTGTCTCATAGTCAAGATTTGTGTGTGTGCATTTGCAGGTACAATATGCAATTCTAGGTTTTTATTCAAGTAATAAAGAGGAAATACATGAGCGAGTGGATGTGGTGGTGGTGGGAGATAAGGAAAATACATATGAAAGATTTCCATTGTAATTGTGAGCAGTTGTGGAGACGAGATTTTTTGTAGATAAATAAATTGAAGGAAGAAGAAGAAGAGTTTGGTGTGGTGTGATGCAAAAGCAGAGCTGTGTAAGGCTAGAAGTGGGTTTAATATTAGTGTATGATTGCTACGACAACGCAACGAAGCATTGCATTGAGAAAGGAAAAAGTGCTTTTTAGTCGCTTGTGCTGTCGGCTTTGAAAATTTATTTCTGGTGAAGACTTGCGTAGAATATTGGAGTGTAGTAGTCAGTGAGGCAGAGAGTGTACAGAATTGAGTGGTCTCTACTCCACCGTCTACATACATTGAAATCTTTTGTTGGAGTGCAAGTGGTTGTGAATAGCAATCGATATACAAGCAGTGTCATTCAGACTGATGCAAACACATCATACACACAAGTCTGCATACACCACAAGTCACACAAGTGTTTCTTTATGTATACCACACGAATGATAAATTACAAACAATATGCCGACACGGCGAAACGAACGTATAAATTTAGTTCGATTGCCAATTAGTGTCAGAAATTGTTTGCTTACAAATATTTCACTTTGTTGTCGTAAAATTAGCTTCAATATTGAAATCACAATTTGTAACCTCTTCAATAGATATGACTACGGCTACGATGCAGAATTGACAATGTCATGTTTCTTTTATGTTGTTTGTACCAGAAGTATAAAAGCATATTGATATAATTGCCTAGACCATACGAGGGTATATAGATTGTAATGTGCATAGAGACACACTGGATAGGTGCGGTCACTTTGACATCATTTTGAGATTTTGACATTAGTCGAGAAGGGCACTCTTTGTTGATATGTCACAATATAGCATGCAGTTGAATTAAAAAAGTGAATAATGCCTTATTCATATTAATAAAACATCTTTCATTTTCCACATGGCTTTGTATGATTTGAGCTACATGAGAAATATATTTTATTTACGAGTCAAGCCATAAATTATTCGCAAACTTGACATCAAATCACATCATATTATGTTTGATCTGGCGTATGAAGACGGTCTACTTCTTACATACCAAATCCCATCCAACCACTGACTTTGTTTTGTTAACTATCTCAAGGTATTCATACAACATGCAATCCCTATTGCTTATTAACGACTAATACAGTTTTTTCTATGTTGCAAAAATCCCTTATTCTTTCTCATATTCTTCTTCTCATGATCCTTTTCAATGCAAAACATTAATCTGAAAACTAAAATGACGCACACGACCTGAAGACCTCCAAGGTTTTTGTCCAATAATTCCTCATCTGCATTGCATAGTACATTTCGTAAACGTTACTTTGTTAAGCCAAGCATCCTACAGAGTTTCGATTCTAATTCCAATGTACATAATAAAAGTAAATGAATGAGATTGTATAATAATATACTATGACATTATATAGCACCAAGGTAAAAGACGCAAGTATCAATTTACATTTTGGTTCAGTCTCTTTTACTAATTGCGTGTCTCTATATACTCTACTACTTACAAAGTAATAATGGAGTATACAGCACATGTAAATAAATAGTGTAGCTCTAAGCTTCAGAAGATTCATGTAACTAGAAAAGGTGATGTCCTCTGCAAAGAACACTTACGTTTTTGTATTTATTACTGCGTGTGTAAGAAATGAAAGCAAACTAGTTGTGGATAAGATTGAAATAAAATTTTAACCACTACACAATCACCACGAGGATGTGCTTAAAAATGTGTGGAGAAATGTGTTTGAGGAAAGATACTGAGAAATTCTAAATGTAATTCGTTTAAGTACGTAGATACAGAATATGCACCACTAATGAAATAATGGATATCATATGTACAATACATATAAACTTGTAATAGCAGTAAATTAGTAGATATAGTCCACTTCACTATGTTAATCATTTACAGGTAAGTGCTATGTGTGTGTGTGTGTGTGTTTAAGATTTTGTACACTTGTAGTATTAGACTCAGGTGTGCATTTCTCATTTGTCTGTAGAGAGTTGTCCGGTTTGGTTTGTTTCAGTCAGGGTGTACTTGAAGTGGACAAAAGACACGAGAAAAGAGGTTCCTCCTCTTGCTCATAAATATCTTCTTATCTACATCCTACTGGTGACAGGCTTATAGAATCAAAATGAATATTTTGTGCTCGTTTTTGCTCTGGGGCCGGCGTGATTCAAACGTTGAATTCGTTACAACTTTCCACCATATCTCCAGCCAATAAGGAACCTTATGGTGGCACCTTAGCATTTACATTCGCGATATTCTTTTATGCATCTTCCTCCCAACACAACTCACAAACTTTGTTCCTTTTTCCTAGTGATGTCTTGACTATAATATAGGCATCTTTTAGGTAATTGGTAGCAAGCCAATACTCCATGTATGTAACAAACACACAGACCAACAACAAAAGTCCATATCACAGAAAGAGCTGTCTCTCTGATCAAAATGGCATAATAATTTGCAGTGGAATTTCAATGTCAGAGCTGTGTGTCAATGAATATTATCTCTGCTTTGTCCCAAGATTCTGTTTCACATGTATAATGTCAATTCATAGCCCCAACGTAAAAAAGGCATTAAGACTCGCATGAAAAAATCTTATTCCTGAAAATGTTTGGAGCAGATAAAACAATGTATTTATGAGTGTGGAGTTGCCCTTTGGCCTGTGCCTCGATGTTCTCTGTGTTCTTGTGGATTCATTTGATTCGATGATTTGCATGTTTTCCTTTTGTTCCCCGACCCTCTTGTTGCACCGCTTCACGTTTCACTTCATGTTCCACATGTAAATGTATTATAGTAATATTCATGCACGACCCATGCATATTTCCCTTATCAACAACACTAAGTCCTTTGTACGAACATTGTATGTAACCAACTTGAGATAACTAATAATATTTTTAATAATATCGTTCTTTCTTCTATACAGTTACATACAACACACACTACTACTAATACAATGTCAATCTGTGCATCATAATATAAATATAATCCGTGTACAACAAGAAATGCAAGGAGAAGTCATAGTCATATTATTCCAATCCGAATGCAACGTCCAACAGATTTTTTAATCCTCCTAGTGATTTTGGAGCATCAGTCATATTTACAGTCCCAAGGGCAGCAGAGTGATGAATGCATTTCACTAGCTAAAAGGGATGAGCAATATAGATACGAAATATTCAGGACATTATAAATAATAAATTGTGTCACTCTCAACCTTACCGTGCTATTGTTCTGCCTGATATAGACATACATAGTAGTAGCTACAACCTAACAGAGTGGGAAACTTGAGTTATGTTCCATATTTTATGTCGTAAATATGTATTAGAGGTTTTATGTTGTACACGTAGTGTACCTATGCATGTAATGTACAAGTACATGTGCATTACATAGTGTGGTGTAGTATAACACACTGTGTATTATATGTTTTGCGTGCAAAGGGGTTTGTTCATCTTACATACTTGGAAAGACTAACGTTTATCGTTAAATAGTTTTCATTAGGTACGGATATTAATAATACAATGGTTGCAATTCAATCATGCCTACACATTGTGTGCACTATATAAGTACAGTTTTTACAGTGTGTCATAAATACATCCATATTATTAGTGTGTAGTAAAGCAGTGCAGGGGCATGGAATTGGTGGCTCGAATGGTAAGTACATTTTGATGTATTGCTTATAATACAAGATGTAAAAAGAGAGAAGCATTCCGCTCTTTTGCATGTTGTGGTGATGTATGTACAAGTCTATTGGTTTCCTCCGTATAAAGGAATATGCCTTGAGAGTGTAGTGTGTGTAGTCACATAGAGCTACGTACAACATGCCGCACAAGAACAGTATCATGGCTCTAGATGTAAATGTAAAAAGAAACGCATGACACCATTTGTCATTCCTTGTCCGGGACATAGCAGTAGAGTATAATAATGACATTGTTGTCTCTATCTGTAATCTATGTGTCCGCTGTGGAGCTCCTGTGGCTGCTTGACTCAAAGAATCTACATTGCTGCCTTCTTTTTACTTGACACATCATATTTTCAAGCCTTTTCAACTATCAAACTCGCTTATGAGCTTCACATTTTAAGCCACTGTGTATGTGTGCATTGTACATTATGGGTGTGCTGTGTGCTGAACATAGGGCTATGTACTCTATACTTCATTCTGTGTAGTGTTATTGTGTATGGTTGTATTTACTCAATGCTTTCAGTCAAAATAGGGCTAACTAAAGAGGAAAGGGTTGCTGGTTGGATGGATTCAATACGATATCCAATTCAGATGAATAGTTTCTTTGGATAAAGGCAACTACGGACCTAATAATATGACGGGCTGTCGACAGAGTGTGCGTATGCATTAGGACAGAGACCAGTATTCATGGTGCGAAGAACTCTGTATCTCTGCTGAGGGTGTTTTCGGTGTTCACGACAACCAGCAAACCGAATTAACTCGAAGCAGTCAGCTAAATAAAACACTAATAGGATTTCCACTATGTTTTCAAAATCTGCTCCGAGGTCTACTACAACAAACACATACGCGTGTACTCATATAAAGAACTCCTGTTCTTTCAGACACCCGTCCGGAATTTGTGTGTGTATTTATACGTGTATACTTGTATAGGATAGGTCTGTATACGCATTCGTGTTTGAGTACATTATGGATATGTCTATCTCACAGATTGAATAGTATATATTTGATTTGTGTAAAGAAGGAAGGATTTTGCAGCCCTTCAATTTAATTTCATGTGATCGACTGGCTTGATTTGTCGTCGCCAGCGGAACTATCAAAGAAAGTTTGATGAGTTGGTTGGTCCAGTTCGCTACACATAGAAAGATTCACTCATTAGCTACCTTTCCCTTCACATAAACACACTCTGAGTAGAAATTCACATGGCATTGATTAAAATAGCTGGCATCTACTCACGGCAGAGAAACTCTGGAGTCAGCGATTCAGATTGATAATTTTGTAAAGAAGCAAAGGCTTGCATGCTCCAAAAATGCAAAATAACAAAGTGCAATTATCTCTTTGAGAGACATTCATAAAACGAACTAATGCAACAAATAAAAAATGCTGTAGATGAGCAAGGCATATAAATATACTGCTGGGGTAAGCATCAAGAGGATGTTTGTGAGAGTAATGTAATATATTAGTAGGGTCTGACTTCAGGATTCGTATCGGATATTGGATAAGATGAAATTAGTTGTTAGGGAGCATTGGTTACATATATAAAATATAAAAGGGAAAAGCAAATCCTCGTAAGAAATCGATTATTCAATTTCGGCTTTTCAAGCAACATTTGCCTTTTCATTTGGGACGATATTTGAGAAAATTCAAATTTGCTGAGGGATCTTGAATTTCTTAGGTGAAGCAGTTTTCCTAGGGGTATTGTATGAGGTTGTAATATATTGCTTGTAATATTGGTTTATATCTGGGTGAATAACTATAGGACTAACTCATTATTATTTTGTTTAGTCGTGTCATGTCTATTCCATATTATAATCTGCTTATAGAGCAGTAAGTTACCAAGACCTTTCAAATAGTCCATGGATTTTGTACAAGGTGCATGCAGTTGCTGGCTGGCAAAATATTCCACTCCTTTAGCAGTTACTTAGTTAAATGTGTAAGAGCCATAAGGATAAAGGTTGCAAAGGTTTTCTCATGATTGTGTAGGGATATGAATATCTAAGTGCATGTATGTGTAATGTAATACATCGGTTGTGTGCTTGTGTATGTAAATGAGCATGTCAGTCATGCAAAAGCCAACATAATACCGTAGTAGGTAGTATGGTATTAAAGTATAATATCCCTAGTGCTTGTATTTGTCTTGTTGAATCTTGAATCTCACTAACTCTTCCACCAACTGTGCACATTGTATTATAGCTATAATATTATTGTTCTCACTGTAATGAATGCATCTAACTTCCATGTATGAAGCATTTAGGAAACACTACAATATAATTTCCAAAATCACATTTTGAATATTTGAGACAAACAACGCAAAAGAGTAAATAATATCCTACACTATTATATACAATACTAATATATAGGAGTAGGAATTTTAACAACGACATGACATGAGCATTGCAAACGGGTACGTCGGTCGTGTATAGTGTGATTTGAGAGGAAAACAGTAGTCAGGTATTTCTCTGATGTCGTTGTAAATTATTCTGACAAGTTTCAAGTTCGGGTTTGAATGTATGTAAGTATGAAGGGAAAGCGTAGCTCTACACATTCCATTTGCTTTATTGATAAAAGGTAAGGGGAAAGAAAGCTCAGGATGTTTTTTGAAAGAGAAGAACGAGGAATTTTTGTGTGATCGTTATAAATTACGGCAAAATAGAAATTGCTGTGTTTGCCTATCAATAACAGTATGAGTAATATGTATTAAAGTTAATGCTTACTATGAGAAGACGTCCACCTGCTGTTTAAGTTGGGATTTGGTGTATCCACACAGTAGCTATAGATTTTGCATAGGAGGGTGTAGCCGTTTATTCATTTATAGAAGCAGTAGGTACGGAGCTAGTTTTTGGCATGTGGGCATGCTGTCGTCAAACAACGTGAAATTTAATATTTACAAAGGGTTGAAAGACATAGCGACATGATTTTGTGACAAAACCTGTAACAGAATGAAGATGAGTTGTAATGCAATAAATAGCTGTAGTTGACATCAATATGATGATGAGAGAAGAATGTACGCAACGTACGACAATGAAAGTGGAGATAGAGGCATAGCGAGACAAAGCCCGGTGGAAGAAAAAGGCATAATATTAATATGATGTAAACAGGTATGCGTGCAATAGTGTTTGATTTAAAAATTGAAAATTTGATGTTGAGAAGGATGCGAAATACGACAAGAAGATGAGATTAACTTTATCCATGAAATGTCTGCGTACTGCTTTACATCAGTTGTTAGTTGAACATATATTATCACGCTGTTCCCACATAATCCATCGTGCCTTGTACATAGAACACACTACACACAATATCTCTTTCAGTTATCTCTGTGAGTCTACTTTACTTTTAGCGCTGCTTATGCATATTATGCACAACGAGCAGCATACATGTAGGGAATTTTAAAGATCTCTTTGCAATGTAATCTTTCGCCTATCTCTAAGTTGAAGAGATTAGTAGGAGGCAAAATATATTTGTTGTACAGAGGAATATCTAATACACTTGAGTACCTATGTAATAATGATTGTGAGTGAATGTGATGGTGTGATGTATACTTTGTATAAAAGCAAGGTATAGATGACTACCTGCAAACAGATACACAAAAAGGTATGAATGATAAAAAGGAGAATCCAAGTCTGATTTTCATTCTCGTGACTTGTGCAACTTGTGAGAACAGATTTTGTGACAAATTTACGAGAAACGACTTGTAATGGCTCTTATCATTGTTATTACCTTGCTATATTGCAAGTTGAGTGAAGACGCAACCTGTCTGTAGTGTGTTTCTGCATATTATACAAATACACAGAGGAGGTTACTTGAGAAGAGCCATGCCATGGAGATACAGAGTGAGAGAGAGAGAGAAGGGGGGGGGGATAAATGAAGTTTCTCTTGAACAGGACAGGCCAGCCACGACCACGACTGGTTGGCATGATTTGCAAAAGGAATTTGGTGGAAGTTGTCATCTGGTGCATTATACTCTCACATAAGCTCATCTTGAGTCTCGGTGCATCTTCATCTTCTCCAGGGCTGCTTGTTATAAGCAGAGAAATTGAGACGAGATTCGAACGCGGTTGTGAATGAGACGAAGAAATGTGACAAGGGAAGGTGGACATTAGACGACAAGTTTTCTTAGGCCCGTACCTAGTGGTTGTTGTTGCATTTGATTTAAAATATAAAGATGGTAATGTTGAATATAGAAACAGAGAGGAGGTAGTTTACACACAGAGTTCTTGGATGACGTGCTAGGGAAACTCCTTCAGGACTTGTGTAGTAACGCTACAATTCGAATGCTTCGACTTGCCATCATCGTGAGATAAGGACGAGGCAGGTTAGTCAGGTAAGCTGAAGGAATCATGAAGACCTCCTACTGATATTTCCTTTGGCTTTTTATCTCTCCAGCTTAAGATCTACTTGAACTCGTCTGGCGATGCGATGAGCTTCATTTTTCAATCGGACAACAGATATGAATTCCTTCCCTTGTGATTTGGATACGCTGCTCGAGCAAAGTAAGCCGAAGCACATTTCAATCTCTTAAGAGCTACCAACCCTGAAGATGGATTACTCATGAGCTCTCTCTCTCTATCTCTTCGTCTCCTGTATATCTATTTCATTATATGGCGGAAACGAATACTTTCAGTGTGTATTTTGGATAAGCTCATGTATGCACTATTTCACATCCAATTTACATAAAAAAGTCTCCATAAATAGAATTCAGTGCCTCATCATACACTGCTACACATATTTTCTACTAGTACAACTAGTCACTCTCTGAGTGCACCTAATTTACTGACTAAGGATTCCATACCACTTATATACATTGTACATTACAGTAGGCAACCCTTATGAGAACTATCTTCACATTTAATAGCGTATTATATATCCACTCGGTGATCTATGTAATACACGAGAAGCATTAACCTCTCTTTTGACATTTTCATTTTCTGCTGTGTTGTGCCAATCATACATTTCATTTCAGCCAAGTATGCATGCAGAAAATTGTTAGTCAAATCACAATTTGCTTTCAAAGTCCTCGTCATTCTAATCTTTATTGAAAACACTGTAATCCTTTTGTTTATTTCAATGATTCCTTTTATTTTCATTATTGGAACACTTTTCATATTTGAATTATATTAAGCAAGAATGAGCTGTGCTAATAGTAATGGACATAAATCAATGATTCCCTAAGGTTTGCGATTTTGGAAGTGTATGTGCAAGTTTTTTTAATCTATAGATACACTTATGTGTAAATTATATCATGACTTGACTGCGTTGTGTTGCAAAAATGATTTTCCTTGCGTATTGCAACTAAGTGTTTGGTATATAGATTATCAATGTTATAAATAAGCTCAATGAGCCGTAAATACAAATGCAATAACTAGATGTGATCATCCTTTGTAATAATTAAAAGTCAAAATATTTCGTTAGTTGTTGTGATGGAAAATAAAGCTCAATGTTTACGCGTTGTTGTGTTGCAAAAATAATAACTTAAGATTAGACAATAAGATGCATACGTCACGTGTGTAGTCAGATAAACGTGCTTATAATAGATGAGTAGGTTAAGAGTTTCAGAAAGGAACTGATCTTGTGACGCAATGTGTGGATTAAAATATTGTACTGTCTATCTTCTTCTCTCCTTGTCCTAAATACTTTTAAAACGTTCGTAAATTTTCAGCATTTTCATACTGAGGATGGTTGTAGCTTGTAGGCTCGTCACCCTCTCCATGTGTTAACGAATAGTGAACATCTTTAAAAGTATATTTGACTGTCTTTCGTATAGTATCGCTTGCTTTAATCTCATACCTAGGTGTTTAAAGTTATATTGAGAAGAATTTTTAGTTTGAACGAAACTATAGCTAATAATTGCAACAAGGATACAATGGAAGAGAGCGGAGCTGAGATTTAATTAGATCGTAAATAACTACTAGCATGGCTGAACTGTACTACATTTTTTATTTCTTTCTCTTGTGGTAATCGTACACTGTGTACCTACTCAAACGTAAAAGCATTCACGTTTGCCAAATGATTAGCTAGCTATATATTTCCACTTCATATTGTATTTAGTTGTGTGTCGTAATAAGTTATTTATCTCTCAATTTCACAATCGATAATTAAATGAAAACGTTTTAAATTGAAATGCATTTGCTTCAATTGAATTCATCTGCAGTATTTTATTATATTTTCATGTAATTATTTCAATAGCTGCGTGAAGGTAATTAATTTGTAATCCGATAGAAACCAACTATTTCCTATACATTGAAATGCATAATACCTACATTCAAGGCCGTATTTAGGATTCCAATACGGGAGGGGCAAAATACCTACATTCAAGGCCGTATTTAGGATTCCAATACGGGAGGGGCAAAATACCTACATTCAAGGCCGTATTTAGG
>JAQFYB010000973.1:0-39602 GCA_034694085.1 Pogonognathellus longicornis
AAATATACCTACTAACTTTTATCATACATCATTTCTGTAGGTAAAACAAAGCTGAAATATTCAGCCAAAATTGCACAATTAAAAAAAGTTTCTTTTCTACCTAAACATAGGTTATACAAACAGAATTGAAAACACAGGTTAAGATTAGTATTACGATGAGCCCAAACAATAATATTTTCTGTAGTTGAATTTTTCCTTTCCCCGGTATAAAATCAGGTATTGGTCAGGTTGTCTTGTCAGGTAGCGACTTTATTGTGCTGGTTATCTAAATGTAATTAATTGTGAGCGAGAAAGTTTAGTATATCGCATTAAATATCATAATTTGTGGTTAACACCAGGCTAGAAGAAGGAAATGTGAAGAAAATAGTAATCTCCTTAACATGAAATTTGTGCACATATATTATTGAAGGCTACAGATGCAGCGCGTGGTGCAATTGGTATAATGAAACAGTAAAAACATTTAATCTCCAAAAATATAATGCCATTTGTTAGGGAGTACGTGATAGAATAGTCAATGATGGTTATAGTTGATGGAATAAAGTGTAATACACTGGATGGTTGAGAGCGAGAGCCAAATACCGTAAACCGAAGTGATTATACAGCATTTACCTGTTTGACTGTTAATATTTTGTTTGCCGCAACAATTTTTCAAGTGTCAAGTGTTAGAAGTTACTAAAGAGGTAGTGGGTATAGACGACTATGTGCACCACTCAACTCTGACATTCCCCGTTGGCTTGAAGAGTGGTAGGGCGTGGGGCACAGCATTCCAAGATTCTATAACTACACACTGATACTATTAAGTATGTATGTGCGTAGCTTGTACATGGAATCTGGTATCTACTAAATACTTTTCCTTCCTCTTAACTACAACAGATCTAAAAACTTAGAAAAGCCAAGTCAAGCCAAGCATCAATTTCGTATTCAACAAGAGTAGTTGCAATTTCGAAGAGATTTACGCTAATCTTGACATTTGCTACTATTGCACTAACGCTCTATCCAAGAAACATTAAGAAAGCTCCAAATTCTCTTTTCAACTTTTGCTCTAGAGTCTTGTCTGACTACACAGTCCCCACATTATTGTCGTCTTGTATTAGCTTACCTAACAAGAGCTCTTTCCCTACATTCGCACCAACCAACTGCAACTGTACACCCAGCAAGACACTATGGAATATTACGTGGCTACGCTTTTCTTGTTCTTCCTATAGCTAATCGCGGCTATACAGATTAGAATGAAAGAGTTTAATTAAAGCAAAGTTTCACGCCTAATTTATTACTCTAGTTTGGAGGACCATAAACTTTTCCACTTGAGTGGAGCTACATAAAAATTGATGCATTATTCTGCTTTTGAAGCTGTGGGTCGTTGAGTTTTATAAGTTTTTTCTCCCTCTGCTTTGCAACCTATTAGTGCACGACTACTCCTTCCAATGCTTGTCAAGTGAATTAAACCAGAAATTATTTCAACGCTCTTGTCTTTTCGTCGCTAAGTCAACTCAACTTTTCATTAGCTCCTTTTCATAACACCTTAAGATGACAATAAGTACTTTACAAATAACTGCTTCCCAATGCACAATACAATATTTTTCTGGTTCATAAATTAAAGTGGAAATGGACACACTGCTCCTTGCTTACCACAAATAATCGTACAACAGTAAAATACTCAACTCTTTGTTGAGTGAGACTGTAGATAAATTATAATTCATACTTTCATTTCTACTTTCTACCAATTCATTCAACAATAAGCTTCCTCGTAAGCTACTAAGCTTATAATATACAAGGAAGCCATTCTAGTAGGTACTACATGCTACTACATAACAAAAAGAAAAATATACCTACTCAAATGACACTCACGATGATGACTTTGATCACGGTGCTCAAAAGTCATTGCACATAATTCGGGGAATAAACTGATAGCGAGTAAATGACAACAATGAATAATGGCAGAAACAGGCAAGTAAACATTGTGCATCGCATGCTGTATTGTTTGTATATGTATTTTGTGTATGTACATACAACATTAGAGTATAGTGAAAAATAATAGCGGAACAGGTAAAAGAAAACAACAAAAAATGCTAGCCCTAAGAGAAAAAGACTGGATATTATTAGTCAACATTCCATGGTTGGTTCTTATTACACTCACTCGACTCCACGTTCATAAGTTTGCCAAGTACACTATATGCAACCACATCATGAAACTGAAGTCAAGTCAAATCAAGCCAGAGCTTGCTGGGCCAAGCAAATAAAATAAAAATGCAAACTTGCTTTGCTCCACTCAACACAATTCACTCTCATGTTATGTCTCGTTCTCATCATAACACAACAGAGAGATGAGATACACATAAAAGCCCAAGGAATAGGACAGGATTTGAATTGAAGCCGTGTGCGGTCTATTCATTCATTTCTTTTCAGTGCTCACTCTGCAAGCAATTCACAATTCAACTCAACTGAACTTGACTCTTTAAGATTCTATCCTATATCTCCTCTCTCGCTCGGCTGTGAGTTTGAAAATGGTCTAGTGTTAGTAAGAAGAAACTCTTTAGCTCTTTTATTCTCTCCTTAACTTTCTTTCTTGTGCCTTTCCCTTCTCTCCACTTACATAGCATTACATAAGTAGAACTCTCGCATCGGGCTGACTCGGCCTTTATTCGGTCCAACTTCTACTTCACTCAACCTCAACCTTAAAAAATTACTCCCTGCACTCCTATCAGCACTTGACTCGACTCGGCTGCTTTTCCACTAAAATAAGTATAGGTGCATGTACCTATATGTTGCTGAGGTCTCCTCTCTTTGCTAGCTAATAGCTATGTATGTAATGTTGTAGTTGTAACAACATACCTTTCTCTCTATCTATCTGTTATATTTCTTAATACCATCTTTGTAGTTACAAAGTTACAATGTTGAATACACTCAGCTACATTGTAGTATACGTAAAATATGAAACAGATGTGTTTCTACTCCCTAAGGACATAATACAGGGTGCTTGGAAATGTAATTACATTACAAATCACTTGTATGCTCTTACATTTTTACAATGAAAACACATTTCTTCAACATATTCCTTTTAAGAATTAAAACGGTACAACCATCCACCTTTTTGCACTTTCACAATACATACAACTATCTAGTATATATACAGTACTGGTTGTACATGTATGTACATATTCAAAGTGACTCGATAATAATTAAACTTCATTAAACAGACACACGTGTGTGTGCTTTGTGCTGTACAAACATACAATACAGTAAACAGTCAAGTGTAATTACCTACATACACCAAAAGCGTTGTATACGTGTAGTGTGCTAAGCACTGTGGAGTTTAACAATAGATTCTTTAATGTTGAGACAATTGAGTCTAAAAATTGTTAACGGAGATAAAAAGCGAAACTCAAGAAGCGAGTCTAACTAAGCTGAGGGGATGTTACAGCAGTTTAAATTAATAGCCATTTTACGACGGTAGTGAAAACTACAAGAGACCCTGGATATAGATTTATGCTTCCTGCACAGCACCTAATGTGCCACAGAAGCCAATCTGATTCAGTCTGGGTTGACTTGAGTTGCTTTGCCTCAAGTTCCTTCATGCCTTCTTATCCTTATAAGTGGGAAACGATAAAACGCTGCGGTCCAACTTACATTAGTAAACTCAAGTGGAGCGAAGCAGATTTCTCGATCTGTTGTGCGATGATAAATGCTCCTCGACCAATAAGTATCTAGTTATATATTATCCTCCTATTTGAAAACCTACAAATGCACACACTAGCACACTCACTCAAACTCAGCTCAATACAAAGATACAATGCCCATTACTATTCACTCTCAGCACATATAATATCCAGGATACTAGCCGACACAAAACGACACAATTTTCATCTGTTCATCCCGTATCCTTTTTAGTTTATTTCTCAGACAAGTCAAACTACGCTACATACGGATCAGTTTAACAATTCTGCTGCACATGTACATTTGTACATAATGTGTCAGAATGAGCTAAGAGCTATATAGTGTGCAAGGAGTACCTATAAACTACATATTATATTATAATGAAAGAGTAAATACAGAATGTGTGATAGCTGCACATGCATCGTTATCAGTTTGCCAAATAAAATAGCGACTACAAACACATAGACATAGCATTGGTGTATAATAGCGAAGTACACAGTACATGGTGGTGGTGTATTGAATATAGTGACTTTTCTTTTTCTTCTGTTTTCCATTCTTGGGTTGGAAATGCCATATGATGCTTATGTTGTCTGGTTGCGTTGCATGCCAAGAATTTTCACAAATCCAATTCGATATTGAAAAATATTGCCTTTCGCTCCAGCTCTCAACTCAAATGCATAAATACATACATAACTTACATGTTTTCCCTTTGAGTAGAGATGAAGGGAAGGAGAGAAATAAGGAATTCCGCTCATTTTTTTCTCTCAACTTCAGGAATCACAACCTAAATATATCCTCTGTCCAATCTTTAGTCATAAAATCATAGGAACCCATTTCCCACTTTCTAGCCATTCTGCTATTATTTATCAAGTATTTAAGCGCATATGAATGAAAAGTGTATTTTACTAAGCCATGAGTCAACATTCTGTATGCACACAATTTTGTGCTCAGAGTCGACAAATTCCTTCACACAAAATAAGTTTGACCTGTCTTGGAATGACATCAAATAAACTATATATTTATATTTACACTACATATTTTCTTGTGTGCACTTTCCAAACAAACGATATACTTAGTGTGGAACGGTGCATATTATTATATATCACAAACTGCTCAAGTGAGTCAACTGACTTGGCTTGACTTTGACTTTAGGAGAAAAGGACCAAGTTCAACATGAAGAAGTAAATCTGCAAGGCAGGAGGATCAAACCGAGAAATCAGAAGGGAAGAGGAAAGTGAGACGGAAGGAGAAAAGAAAGGCATATGAAATAAGGCGAAAGCAACTCTAGATGAAAAGGCTACGGTTGTTCTATACCATAACTATATCCACTCTACAGCTACAGTACCAACGAACTAAGAGGTAAAGACCGGAAAAATCAATGGCATGGTTAAGTTCTCTCTCTCTCTCTCCCAAAACTCTGAATTTCTACTTTCCCCCTTTGCTTGCTTTACTTTAGTTTGATATGACTCTGTTGGCATGATCCTATACCCCGCTTCGTTGTTACTTAGTAATAGTAGATGGATTCATGCCATAAAATTACAACAGTTTGCCTTTCTCGCACATCCTTTTGTCATAATTCCCTATTTTTAGATAAACGTGGATTAGCAGCCTAATTGTTTGTTTACACTGTCATATTTCACAACTTTATTCTCGGATGTGCAATATCCTGCCGTAATTAAGAATACAATGGCAATTGTAATTGTTTCCAGACAAGATGAATGTAGGCTGATGTGATGATAAAGACAAGATAGTGTTTCACTTCAGGAATACAACACAAATAATATAGTAGTAATGCTAGTCGCTTTATAGTGCCATGCACTCCCAGTCCAACTCTATAGACAGTATTCTGTTGTCTCTTTCTGTGTACTGTTCTTTTCACTAGTGTTTTACATTACCTCGTCAAACGTGTAAATATTCTCTTATGGCTTTTCTTGTATGTATCATAGAATTTGTACGATGTGTAACATTGAATGCATTCATGGGACATTCTTATCCACTGCAGCTTTTCTCCCTTCCTTTGCTTTGCTTTAGTTACTTTGCTTAGCTACCCGGGATTTTTACACTCTGTTGGCTATGTTGAGTTGAAAGGGAAGCCTCTGCAAGAACTCTCTAGTTAGCTTCATTCCCATTACTCCCAGTCCCTCAGTATCCTTTCTAACCTTTATACTTACAGTTTTGTTCTCTTAATACTATTCCTCTCAACTAAACTTGAGTAATCGGAACTTATACTCACTTTGTCTTTAACAGCCTGTCCATCTGCTTCGTTTCTACACAATTCCACCATCTTCCTCTCTGTCATCACATGCATTGCATAGGGATCCGATGTTCCAAATAATATAACCAATATTCTCACTAAAAGTAAAACAATCTTTAACTAAGAAGCGAGTTTCTCGGCTACTTTTTCTACTATACCTAACTACACTCGATATTTAACTAGCCAGCATATTTTAACTCATCTCCCTTTCAGCTGGACTGAAAAGTTCTAAAAAGCCCAAGTCTTGTGACAGTGGGATGTGGATGTGAGACTAAAGAATTTATAAGCTTAAAATGGTTTAACTGCATCATCCATCGTAGCATTTACCCCAATCAAAATCAAACAAAACCCAATCAATTCACGTCTTTCAAAGCTCTGTGTATATACAACTGCGTCAGGGAGTCAGAAAGTCAGAGCGAAGCAACACTGAAAGTCATTATGGTAATTAATTCAAAGTAGTTCTCTACCTAACTTTTTTCTCTTCAGGAAAACCATTCTTTGAGAGACAATCATTCAGACATTTGTGAGTTCGTACTATAGCAATTTCGTATAAGTAAAAGTGAATGAATTCCTATTCCTATGTGTCTGTAATAAATTTCATTATTCAACACCCACGACAGCAATAGTAGGATAATATGCATTTCCATTAGTGCATATACCTAGCTGATTTTTATTGGATCACAACTGAATATTTTATGGAAAATACACAATAGAAGTACTACTGTGTAAATAACAGGCTCCAAACATTATAAGTCACAATATTGTTTAAACAGCAGTTTAAAGGAATTGAATGAAAATGAAACGTAGTAACCCATTACAATGACACCTGCCTGCCTGACATTATTACCTCGCCGTCTTACCGCTCAACTCCACCCTAAACATGTCACTTTTAAGCAGCGAACAAGAGACAGAAATCGAATACTACCTAAAGACGAAATTCTCTCTCCAGCCTGGAGCACAATCCATTTAGAACTTATCATTACATTGAAGAACACACAGAATGTAGAACATTACTACAAAAACATGCTTCACATGTACATTGTTACTATTTTAAAAGTTGTAATAAGAACGGACGGCTTGTTCAGCTTGAACTTTTATAAAAGACTGCTGTGCTGTGCTACTACTCGTACATAGACATGTACTGTGTATACGTGCATTTAAATGCTCTTGCAGCACTATAGGCCATAATAAATGACTGTGATGCGCTGCGAATTCTATTACGAATACTCGTAAGTCAGCAGAATGAGGTTTTCCTTTTCCTTATATTCTGTATAAATGTACATGCTCATACAACATGACAACAGTTACCTTCCGCCTCCCATGTTTGCTTAGAATATTAAACTGAATCCAATTCACTTTACGGTAGTTTTATGTACTGCACCTATTGCCTCCGCAGTAAATTACGCATTGCCTTTTATTGAAGAGCTAAAGACAATATTATATTAGGTGGATAGATTTTAGTTTCACTCATAAAACCTATGGAACCGTTGGGAAGAAACTACTTAAACTGGTATGTAGTATGCCTAAACGAAACATCAAATATTTCATATGTGTATTACTGTACTGAATGATCAAATCTAAAGAGACGACATAAGAAAAAGTTGAGCTCTTAAACTATGGCAATATTGCAATGAACGTATTATTAAGTAACTACTTAAAAGTTCACAAATCTGCAATAGCTAATGTAAGAAGTTGTAGGGTCGAGAATATCAATAGTAAGGCATGAGACAGAAACGGAATATATTGGGACGACGAAAGTGTTTATATTGACTAGGTATGTAGGGATATATCAGCTAATGGTTAAAGAAGGCAGTAAATGGTAGGTTTGGATAGGATAATAAATCTAGGGACACATAAATAGAAATGGCATCCACCCTTGTTTGTGGGCATTAAGTGAATTGGTCATGGACATGGATTTTGTTGTGCTCTTCCCACTTATTGCTCTCGTAAAATAAACAATAGAGGAATGGAAACTTAACCTTTGTTGTATTGTACGAATTCACTATGGGCATATTATACAAAAGAATCAAAGTTCCATTCTAACCTAATGTAATGTAATGTTCGGACACTTCACTTTTTCTCACATATTCGTCTTCTGACGCTCTCACTCAAGTTTTTCTGCTGACTCGACCAACTCACTTGTGTGTACGCACAGTTGAAAGAGTGGTGATGGTGGTGTAAAAGAAAAAGCAAGCAAGCAAAGCCGAACCAAGTATAAAATACAGATAAACCCACTTTTTCTCAGCTGTCTACATGTCTGTTGATGTTGCTGTCCTGTTCGTAGTTTCATTCGTTTAGTTTAATGTAAGGATACTAATAGTGTGTCAAATTGAGTAATTCGTTCCCACCTTTTTTACACCTCCTTTCTTTCATTCTTTCCTACAGAGAATTACGAACTTGAGGAATCTTATTCGTGATACGTAAACCCGAATACACAAGAACTGAATTCCACCAACGCTCCTATATATCCTCGCTTTCTTACTATTTTAACACGAAGCAATTCATCCTACTTGCTTTACTACTTTAAGCTACAACTCTTTCAACTGAGCTTGCTGTCTACGAACTCCTGGCTCAGATATATATTCACCATTGTTGTTCTTTATGTACTACGAACCTATATATCTCTATGTTCTCTGATTTTTGAATAACTACTACATTATATTTTACTTAATATATGCATCAGTAATGCATCCGTCAAGAAACATAATTCTTCCTACATTACTACGTGGCATATGGCATTATAAATGCAATAAACATCTTAGTGTAACATTAGAATTTGACTTAACGTTATGTTAGAAAATAAGCCCACAGGGATATTCAGACAATTCACAGGAAGCTACCACACTCAAAAAATACTCGACGAAAGACTGCACTTTCCGAACTCATCTTGAACAGCTTAATGGCTCTCGAAGGTACTTGAGCGATGAATCTGTGCAAGATTTCGTAATAATTGTATAATGTAATCGCAAAGGTAGACTATCATTCTATATCTATATCATGTATCATTTCTCAACTATGTTGTTGATGTAATACTTATTATTATCCAATCACTCAAAGGCGTACTTTCGTGTATCTTTAATTCTATACTGCTGTCAAGCTTTTATATCACAGTGTCAGTGTAGTTAACTAGTTAGTTGTACATTAAATAACTTCTACAAGGCTCTTTTAAATGTCTTTGACAAATCGATATAAAGTTTATGGTACATTTTGAATCTGAAATAATAATAAAATTTTATACGTATGTCTATTAAAAATCTGTAGCCGCACTGGAATATTACTGGAAAAGCCATGAAAATTGTGTAAAACAAATTTTAATAACAGTACATATCTTATTCTTGTTCTCTGCACCACATAAAATCACTCATGCATGCAATACTCATTAATTGTTGCGGAAACCTTTACGATTTACGGATTTATTGTCTTGTATTGTTTAAAGCACCAGTTGGAATAACTGACATCTGTGAAATCGATAATCTTGTAAATGTATAAAAGAATGACTGAAAAAAGGGAATTTGTTGATACAATTCAATGCAACACCATCCGGATTTCCATCATATCGTAGGATATACGAACGAGGGAGACAGAACAACAAAAGATAATTGAGAGAGATCAAAAGAAATTGAATTTCAGGAATCGTAAAGTTATCGATTTCACTTTATTCTTGTAATAATCGTAATAAGCATCATTCGCATTCAATAAAACTCAACCGAGTATAGATGCAATCTCAAAGAAGACAATAATATACATATAATGTTAGTAGAATGCTGATATAATAATGCCTTGTCATACAGCCCTAGGCATGAAGTAGTATTAGATTTATGACGAAAAATAAATGGTGTCTCAGAATTATTGAAAGACATGCCACGAGCCAAAAACTCAAAGGGATGAGGAAAACTAATTTGGAACTTCCGTTTCAGTCTCAAACTAACTCAACTGCAACAGATCGCAAAGCACAGACCAAAGATGAGCTCAAGATCAGTTTCGAGGAAAATAAGTCGAGTCAGCCGAATAACTTATTGGCTGCTATGCTACAGATACTCTGTTTCCGCTTATCGTTAGTAGTGAAGTTGTCTGTGTATATCTATAATGTTGGTTTACACGCTATACTCACTACACAGACGCTGGAATGGCGATTGGAGCTGTCAGTGACATATTGCAGTTTCATTTTCGATGTTTGGGCAAGACTCAACTTTTTTTAGTAAGTGCACTACTATGTACCTACCTGAATTACAATATATACCACTACTACCACATATTCTAAAGAAATCCATTCACCCCAACCTAATTTTATGAATCCTGGAACTGGAAAAACGTGAAAAGTCTCATCCGCTTTTCAATGCAACGGTTTAATTTAATAAATTCAATCCACTTACTGATATAATATATCATCTGTCATAATAACCTATGGACTATCCATTCATTTTTCGCTGCACGGAATAGGTTAAAGGTTACACGACACAGGCAACTAGCCAGCCTATTAGTGTCTATAACTGGAGCAATGTGGATGTGGACAAAGATTAACAATCTATAAGTAGTCTGATTTGTAAATAAATGCAAAATATTGTATTAGCATTTTATCTGTAAGTGCTTATTTTACCAAATTGTTAATTCCAGCTCTTTAGCACATACAGGTTGTTAAATTGTAAGTATGTGTTTATATAAGTAAACCTAGCACATAAATTTTCCTATCATAAAGATGACCGCAGAAAACTTTTAGCATTATAAGTTTATTACATCATTAATTGTAGCGATCCACACTAATAATATTGTGATAACTTTGATGATAGTCTCATACATAGTAATAATTTTTTATTTTAACGTAATATTAACGTACGTGGATTTTACAAGCACAGGGTGTTTTCCGTTGTTTTCATTATTCATTATTGCCCTAGAGTTTTATAAGCCGCTGTAAAATGCTCTGCGGTAAGCGTTTTCGTACAAGAGACAAATTTTTGTTGGCATTCCTTTGTTTGTACATCACGCATATATTGTGTACTCACATACTGTCTCCGTGAGAGAGTGAGGCTATAGTAGTTGGGTGGGAGCAGAATAGTGCAGTAGAGCTAAAACGATGCAATGCAATGTAAAAGGAAAGAGCAATTTTCAAAGCAATGCTTTTGTTTGTGGAACGACTCAAGAATTCTAATCCTTCTACTCTCAAATATTTGGCTACACAGTTGTTTCAACGAATTTCACGTAAAATAAAAATCCCTAACGGTCTTCCTTCAACGTTCATCTCGTAACTCGACATGACTCAAACAACATGCATATTGTCCTAGTGCTACTACTACTAGAGAAAGCAGATACCTATACATAATAATATTACTTCTGCCAGTATAACTACACACTAAGCCAAGCACGAAGCACGGAATTCAGCAACACTACTAACACGACGCAATATAGTGATTGTGTGTGCTTTAAGTACTTCTATTTCAGTTAGATCTGTAATCTGCAGCATCGTATCCAATTCATCTACCACCATGCGTCGATTCCAAGATGCACGTACGTACAGCAAAGCATATACACACTAAATTGGATTTACGATTTGCAATTTACTGCTTCCACTCCTCATTCATCTCATCTCATCTAAATGTGTTTCAACAAGTTGGTCGGTCAGTTTTTGCAACCACACAGCATCACATCAAATAACAACAACAGACACACTACCAGCTACCTACTCAATCACAATCAGAGGTACACACAACACACAAACCCGCTCCTTCTATCTCTTTTCCTAGATACGTAACTACATTTTTTGGCTGTTTGCTAGTAGCAAGCTAGAGATATGCTTGGCTATAGTAGCATTATAAATACAACACTATAATCCACATTTTAGTTACTTCAACACAGAGGCATAGGCTTTCCCAAAGCACAGCATGAAGTCTAGTTAGCTTTGGCTTTGCTCTCAGGCAGTTTTAACTTTGCTCTCATCTTCCTTTGGCAAAATCTCATCTCGTCAATTTACATAAAACTCGCAACTTGTAACCTGACTTACTACTACTGTACTGTACCATATACTGCATAATCTCAAAGGAACTAACAAACTTGTGTATACATATATATACAAGTATTAGTCAAATGTTTTGTAACGTATAATAACAGGCAGTAGTACAACACATGGTGTATCTGTATTGTAATATCTGTATCATCGGATTATGTGCAATGATTAATTGCAAACTTCTTTCCATAACAGATTTTCTACTAATAGAACCTTTCAAATTTCAACATTAGAACTAAGTATTCTAATCTAATATGCTACAAAACTTTAAACAATGGATAGTCATTTAGTGAAAATCAGTTAATATAAGCCGAACCAATTTCAATTTTTCTAAAATATATACATAGATAAGCTGAAAGGTAGAATTGCATTGTTGTGATAGCTGTATTTTTAAATACCATTACATTTTCATTTTAACCTTTTAGTTTATTAACGAGAATAAAAGAGACAACAAACCAAACGTTAATTGAATCATCCTAGGAAGTTTATTATTTCTACATTATCCTTATTCCTTCCTGTGATTAAATAACAATAATTGTTTATACTTATGTACTTTAATACTTTTGCATACATAAAAGTAATCTAACCAGCCGTACATGGTTAACTGTTGGTATAGTTTAAAGTTTAAGCTGTGAATTAATATCATATTATAAACAAAAGTACATTCCAACACAAACTATATATCGTAAATAATGAATGTTTCGTTTACTTCCTCAGGACAAATGTATCTGCACAGTAGTAAAGGTTTAACAACTACATCTATGTATATTTTATTATGCATTGTGTGTATATGGATGTATAGTTTGCTCCAGTATTTTCTTAATGTTAGTTCGATTTCATTATTAATATTTTTATGCATTATGTGGACACACTATAATGCTTCTGAATAACACATGACTACAAGAACATTATTTACTACCTGTAAAAAGAGTAAAGACTACTTGCACGTATATTACACTTTATTGCCTGTTTAGCTATGTTCTGAATATGTTTTGTATGCAAAGTTGTACATATACCACTTACATGTATGTAATATTGGTGCCAATAAAACAAGACGAGAGTCAAATTGGACAGTGCCACGATCTAGGAATAAATCTTGTCCCTTGTCCAACTTTTACTATCATAACATCAGTCCCAACAATTTTGTTTTAAATAGGTTTGAACTTGCAGAGCTCTGGTGTGGAGGATATTAAATATCCTATGTAAACTTACTTATGCACAACAAAATTTCTACTGCGTTAACTAAGCAGATCAGAGTGAGTGTATGCATACAACTACAAGACCAGGGCAGGGCAATGTGCATCCACAACATTTAGTATAACTTGCAATAAGACAAGACGCATTACAATAACAGGCTATCCTGTGAGAAAAGGTGCATAATATTTTGCACTCTAATCTGACATCCGATCTGGAAACCTAAGAGCTACCTAGTGTAACTCGCTACCTTTTAAATATACTCTCCGACTCGCCTCCCTCTCTCCTAGTTTATGTAGTTACACATTTTTCTCAGCACTACGTACATATATACTACTTTACTTGTACAAAGTACAAAACCATTGATCTCTGTATATACATCTATATCTACAGCATGAGCATACCAACACCAAATCTAGACTCAAAACCGTGTATATATCCATCCCTACATTTCCTGCAAAAGATCTTATCGTCCAATTCACTCGCACTTTTAACTAAACCTATTGTTGGATCGATAAATCGTTTTGTCAAGCATGTCAGCCCTATACTTTACTGTTTGGCTATATGCCTCTTTGAGTTAAACTGTGACTAAACCAACAAACAACAGACGGAATGTGAATTCACATTATCTCGACGATTGCTTTGTGCAATTCAACCAATTTTTTTTGGATCCGACACGAGTTTAAAGAACAGCGACAATCGACAGTAGCTCACAGTCTGTTACATTACATACTTACTAAACACAATTTTCAAATGAAATCAGGATTATCTTTTACGGATCCCATACTGCTTACAGAGATTTATATACACAAGATATCGAGAAATGCTGACGACATCATCACAGCAGCGTACCTTTTCATTTCTGCACAAATGGCAATATTTCCAAAACCCTTTAATCTCCGATAATCATATTACCAAATACCTACACAAGACCAAAATTTTCTCAAACCCAAAATCCTTTCATCTCTTAATAGGCATGTAATTTCATTAGTAATTACAATCAAAAACACAGCATGGTGACTGTTTTAAAGATTTATTTTGATTCTATTCTCGATTGTTTGTTACCATTACAGGTATTTAATATACTTACTATTGTACCATATTAATATTCTAGCTACAGCCTACAACTATTATAGTAGGTGAAAATTTGATAAAAATGTCTAGTTCCATCTTGTCATCTTCTAAGTACAAAAAAGCTACATATTATATCTAAACAATCTTGAAAAACGGATTTAACGAGCTCCTTTTCTTTTTACTGTATAAACAATACAACAAAACAATCCTACAGAATGTTGCTAACTAATGTAAATAGAACAGCATATTAGGCACAAGTGTGATGTGTTTGCTAGTGAGTACATTGTATGTGTATATATATATGCGTGTAATAATACGCTTGAAGGTTTAGCCTATATTCTGTAGAGTACATATTTTGTGTAAACTTGTAAAGTAAATTGTTTTATTGCATTTTGCGGTATTATTTGTGCATTTATCTTAAACTGGCAAGCTATGTACATTGTAAAACCTTGATAGAAATGTGTGATAAAATATTATAAATGTATTAAAGCCATAAAGCAGCAGTACACACATAAATTCGTTACTGTCTGTTTTGTAAAGACAATCAAGGCATATAGAATACTGTGTAGGTAGTTTGTGTGTGCACCGCAGCAGCAGCCATTCTTTATATACATGAAGAAGTATAGTATATAGGCACATGACAAAGAAATGATTCACAATAGAAAAACAAGAAGCCTTGTTTATTCATTTCAAAGGGTGCGCCTAGCGGAATGAAAACTTCCGAAGACTTTGAATAGGCAATTGAATTCCTAAAGTGTTAGGTTATCTTAAAGAGTTAAACTAACCAAACCAGGTTAACGTGAGTAGTGCATGGATAGAAGCAAAAGACAAAACTATACACAGAAGAAACAGAACATCGCGTCAAGTCAAGACTTGTCTAACTCCGGCTTTACTTGACTTGAGTTGACTTTCCTGACATGCCAAGAGGTTTGACTTTGACTCAAGTGAATTGTCTTCGCAAACACTACCATCACCATTCACCAACTACTACTCCTGCTCCCTACTTTATAGAACACCAAAACAACAAATAGGTACATGATGGAACACATAATATGAGTACGTGCTAATATTGCTTAGTGAACTCTGCAATGTTTTACAACAATACTACTACTACTGTATGTGGTTCGCATGCTGAAAGCTATACTTACTCCACTTACTAAAAAGACAATACGTGTTTGTCCTTTCCTTACTATTTACTGTTTGTATGTGTATGCTCTTCACAATGTTTTCCAGAACAAAGACACATATGGTGTGTAGGTGTATGTTTTGTTTCTGGTGGAATTTGTAGATACCTGCGTTGTGTGTTTACAACATTCCAGGTAAAATGTCATCGCTATGTTTTTGTGCATTATTATGTAATACTTGCACCAATCGTCAACAACCCGATCCTTTTAATATATAATATGTACTTTGATTGACTCTGTTACACCACATGCCATTATACTAGTCGTTTTGTATTCACACAACTGACAACTCAACGTCTCATTTGTTTATGTGTCACCCACAAATATCCCATAAGTTTTCCTGCTTAACTTGCAAAGTAGATTACTATTGCATATGTATGCCGGTGTGGTTATTGAATTTGTAATAGTACCTAACGTGATGTAAGCTTACCTAGGTTTAATAATGTAAATGAACCATCTAGTACCTAGTATGAAGACTACCTCGTAACAAAGGAGTAATAAAATACTACAATACATTCACCCAACACACCAACATGTATTATAGTTTCTCGTTAAACTAAAATAATAATTCTATCTGTACTAATTAACCCATCACTAAACAATAAATTACAGAGGAATAACATATATAGAACATTAACGATGTGATGATTCTGTTTCTTCCGGACAACTTGAGATAAGCGATAAGCTGATAAGCCACATGATTATAGCAGAAAGTGTTCGTTTGATTTTGAAAAGTCAAACAACCGATGTAACGTTAAGTTAACTACCCTGAAAAAAATATCTCAATGCTATGAAGACGATTAAAATCTGATTTTACGATGCACTATAGTAGTAAAGAGCATAAAATTTGGAACAAGAATTGTAAAATAACTACGGTTCGATTTTACTACTCGTTTATAAATTGTGGGTCCGAATTCCCAACATTTCATACATTTTATAACAATTTTTTTCTAACTGTGAAATCTGAATGGACTAGGAAAATTATTAAGTAAGTATGGCTGAATATTCATAAAATATATTATGAAATACCCAAATAAAAATTTATGTTTATTTCTATCTACAAATTTTCTTGTCAACAGAAATAACTTGTTATGTAAGTTTCCTGATGAAGGAGGTATAAAATATGCAGGATTTACATTGTATAATAAAAAAGACAAAATTATCATGCTGCAGGCAGTAATAATGAATCGCATGTACACATTAAATGTAGAATCATTAACATTAACCTTTTATTTTAGTTGTAAATTAAGAAAGTAAACACGAGCACTACTGTTTTGAAAATGTTCTAATGTGGATTTGTTGTTGGAGCTTGGACAACATGTATACAAAGTAAATAGTTTATTTAGCAGAATATCGTAAAGTATAATAGTAATTGCTGTAAGAAAAAGCCATTTCCTCATCGTAATATTTCCAGTAAATGGGTGATAAATCAAATGAAACCGTGCCAAAGGCTTTTTCCGCATGATAAAGCTACTCATAGCAAACGTACGGCGGACGGTTCGTAGTACGTATGTACATAATAGTGATAATAGATACACTGTGGAAATCTTGTTGCAGTGAAACTTGTGCCAGTTGATCCAAGATCTGAGCTCACCAATACCAAGTGTGAGCCCGGAGGCAATCCACAAGAAGGGGAAGATGGAGCAAAAAATAGAGAGAGAGAAGCGTAACTTCACTACACAACTTTTAAAGGTTGAAGCTCATCTCCAAGTCTCAACTCTCAACCCAGTCAACAATGCATCTCTAAAATCTCTTTACAATAAATGCCATATTATGCTCTTTCTTTGGAAGTGCTCTCGCTACACTACGCACTTACAAGGTATACCTATGTACTATGTGGTAGTCGACTTACTAGTACACATTACTATTACTATGCTTAATATACAAAATACAAGGCTAGATTATTATTATTTTACTCTTATAGAATTTCTTTTCCTTACCTCCAGGTTTGTACTCAACACCATCAGAAAGGCTGATATATTTCGTGTAAACGCCTTGCGTGTCCCTCCAGGCACGACCTCGAACAGGGTCCTTTTTCCCAGTCACAGGGATTGTAATATCTTCTGTGGACTCCGGAAGACTCGGCGTATGAGCCGAATTTTGTCCAGCAGACACCAAATTCACTGAGGATTTATTATTAGTGCAAGATAAACTGGAGCCATTTGTACAGCTATTTACACCACTGTTACTGCTACCTGCAGAGCTCAAATTCATATTCACACTAGCACTACTCCCACTTGCATTAGCGGGGTCATTCGCATGGCAATTTCCAACTCGGCTTCCATAACTGGTCGTATTATTTAATGCAAGATTAGATGGGCCACCGCCGGCTGAGCTGCTGCTGCCACTACCGCTGCTATTAAGATGATTATTAGTAGAACTGGTGCTTGGGTTACACGATGTGCCCGGACTGGTGGCTCTTGCACTGTCGCTCGTATTTGAATTCACATTATTATCTCTATCTTTGTCAGCCTCCTTGGAGTTGCTGCCGGGAGTCGCTTTTCCACTTACAGCCGTGTTACTGTTTATTTGTTTGTCTTCTTTCCGAGCCCTCTTCGAATTCGGACTGGATTTCCCAACGGACTCCGCTCTTCCACCTTTACCAGAGTTGCTCTGGTTGTTTGGGTGTTTGGAACCTTTTCCATTTTCACCGCAGCTCTTTTGCAAATGAATGTTCAGATGACCGCTTGAATTTCCATAGACTTTGTCCTCCGCGTTCGAATCTGAAGACAAAGACATACTGCTCTCCACCTTGATTTTCACACGACTCAAGTCAATTTATTGCAAAAATGCAAAAGAGTATCGTTCGCGTTCAGCTGCAAATACCAAACAATAATAGTTTATAAATAAAAAATAATTACACATTGAATTCGATTAAATACATTTCTGACAAATAACAAAAATAATTTGGTGTATGGTGGTAGTAATAATGTGCATGTGGTCTATAACAAGCCATCATTCAATACGCTATGTCATATTATGTAAAAACATTATTATAAAGGTATATATACAAAATTCAATTTTTCCTCTTTAGATTGTCTTTTCCTAAAACGATAAGCTAGGCTCGTTCGTAATATTAAAGTAATGACTGCGTCACTCACGGGGTGGTCTCATTTCTAAGTTTCCATTCCAGAATCAAGAAAAGAATCAACTTTTTTACAAATATAAACTGCCCATAATTTATAATTTTTTTTTGATACAATTACAAATATATTGTTCCGTTTAGTAAAGTTGACTAAAAATATGTTACGCTTGCAAACGCAAACGGACTGGATATATACAAATTATACAATAAATATATATATATGCATATTTGCAGTTATATGCATAGAAAATATGGACAGTGTAATGAAATCAAAAATTAATGATAATATCAACAACTTACGACAGCAGGACAACAGCATTATACTTTTATCTACATTTATCTATATCTGAATTGGTAGCTAAATTATAACCTAAACAAAACTACCTAGTCGTTGATAAGATAAGATGACTTGTAATTTACAGACAAACGATAACTCTCAACTCTAAAAATTATGATTGACAACAAAAATCTCTGCCTGCAGTGCATACCAATGAAAACTCAATTAACTTGTTTGTTGTTACTGAACAATTAAATTAAATATAAAATGTTATGTAATAAAAAATACCTGCAAATAGACCGCAAATCTTTCCCTGTATAATATACGTATGTAATAATGTAATGTAACTTTGTATGTAGTAACGCAATTTTAGTGGTACAAAGTACAAACGAAAGGTAGAGTTTACAGAAGTCCTATTGTGTATGTCTGTATGTGCCATGTGCATTATAAATTCAAGCAAAATGTGCTGCTATATGCTGGACTGACGCGGTGCTAGTTTATACACCCGACTGAATTTTAGAGTTGAATGTATTACAACCCATAGTACAACTGAATGTGAGTAAAATCGGCGCTGAGTGAAGTGCATTTTTAACACGACATTTCTTTGATAACAATGTAAAACATGGAATAAATAGTTTCTGGTCGGTATCTGTATTTAAATATGAATGAGCTATAAAATATATTCTATTTCTTTATTGACCATTAATGATAAAATAAAGCTTTGCTTTGGCTGCAACAGTAGAAATGACATAGTAGCAAGAAAGCTAAAGGCATGTTGAGTTGACCTCAGTTATTACCGCATTGTGGGTACTGGATTTTATATTGTATTGACTGCATGCATGCATGTTATAATATGTACGTATGTAATGTAATGTAATGTCATCTTGAAGTGTATAAGCAATATTTTATTTATGAATGTACTTCTTGTTTAAGTTTAAACTTGAAGAAACGAGTAAAAATGTGAGAGCACTTAATTCATTTGCGGCATGAGAGTGGAGTGAAGCTGGCACCCCACAAAAGCCGACAAGACCAGTTTGTTTAGATAAACAAAACACTGTGTGATCGTGTGTGTATGTATGTGTGGAGGACTAAAGGAGAAAAAGAGAGAAATTAACACGAGTTTTCTGTTCATGTCTTCAGTCGTTGTTCTCCTTGTTTTGTTTTGGTTTCTAAGCTTTACTTTTGCCTGCAGAGAGCCGTATACCAATAATACTAATATAAAGGAATCGTTTCGGAAGAACGAGTAAGATTTTAAGTTGTAGGCATTATGTAAGACAAATGTGTCTTTCTGTTATTTCTATTTCTTTTTAGTCTTGTTTCTCTTTGAATTGAGTAGCGGAGCAGAAGAGTAGGACCGACAGTAGTTAGTGTTAGCTTTGTAAGTTACTATGTACTAGATGTATATACGTGTATATAAAGTCCCAACTTTTTGGTTGTATATTTGGCAAAGGTACTGGTAACTACTGGAAGTAGTATTTCCTATAATACAAACAACTAAAAGTGTATGTAGTAGTTCTAGAAGAGGAGCATGTACCTATAGGTACTTTGTGTTTTACTTACTACTCTGTGTATCCTGCCAGCACTGCAAAACTCCGTTGGTCTTTACAAAGCTAGAGTCAACTGAGTCTGAAGTCGGTCTCCACTCTCCAATATAAGCACACAACACACTCACTGAACACGGTCTACAGAATCTACACTACATGTTACATTATTACGTTGTTGCCTTAACAGAAAACTTCTCTCTCTCTCCAGCACTACGCTTTTTCCTCCGTTTCATTTCATGGCACGAAAACCCTATATAGGAAAACTGTGGGTTTCCTATGTTTCCCTCTTCCAAATGCATGTACAGAACTCAACCGACTGAATTGCAGCAGTGAAGTACCTTCATATATGTAGGTATATAAATATCAAGTCGGGAGAATATACGACAGAAAAGGGAAAGCGTAAATATATAGTTCGGGTTTTGTGACGAAAGGACTTTTGGTTTGGTGGACGGATGTAAACTAACCGATGATGATGAAGAGAAAAACTGAAACCCGTCAAGTCTGTTGATTTCGTTTGGTTAGCTAGTTTCGTCTGTTTCTTTTTCCCTTTGTTCAACCAATATCCATTTTCCTTAGACATGAAACGTTAGTTCTCCACTTTAGTCAGTGTTTATATGTTTTTCTGATATGTGGTGTGTATTTTTATTGTAGTTACCACTGTGGTGATACTCAAGAACATAGTCATACTCAAGCAGACGGTTTGCATTGTTCTAGTACCTATAAATGCATAACTCATACGTGTCTGTTTATTATTATCAAGTACAGGTTTATATAGATAAAGGTATGTACCTTTTGGTTTGCCATAGAAGCAGGATGAGGTCTTTGTCAGTTTCGTGTGTGTACCACAACTAAGACTCGAAGAATTTATGCGAGGATCCAGTATTGAATGAACGACAAAACACAAGTTAATTAGATTTGTCGTAGCTCCTGAATTGCGTGTGTGTGGTATGGTGTGCTGAAATGTCACAAGCCTTCTCTTTGTACTCCACTTCCTTCTGTTGCAAATCGCCTGAAATACACCAGAAACAAATTATGTTATAACAGATTAAAGAGCGATTGTCGGTTGGCTGGAAGTACATGGCTTTCCTGCTATTAGAACATTTACAGTTTCCAGAGTCAACGTTGACAGGTGTATTAAATATATATAAATGTGCATGCCGTCTCCAACCATGAATTCATAGCTATGACCTTATATATCGTTGTAAATCCTCTACCTAAATGCTGCAAATTGTAAGCCATACATATACATACATCCTTTGAAATGACGACTGAATAATGTAAGTGATTGTATTCTAATATTTGAGTGTATTGTTATAGCTGTTTAAGTCTAGTTTAGCAGCACCTGCTGCAAATGTCATTGTATACTTGCCCTCGCTCCACTGAAAATCACTCATTCTCCAAAATAATAATTCGTGTGTAAATTCATGATTACGGATCTTATAATGTACACTCCCAACAACCATTACACTTAGTTAACTGTATAAATAATGTATCGTGGAATAAAATACACAATCATATTTAACTTATCTTAATCTACTAAGTTACTTATAATATTATTGTCTAAGCATGAAATATTTTCAATACCTCGGTGTAGTTTCATTTCAACTAAAAAGTACTAAAGAAATGTTTTACAATATCATTCTGTTTAAAAAATTGCTTGTATTATATTTATGCGATTCATTTCATACTCGAAGTATTTTTCTTTAGAAGAAGATACAAATATAATAGAAAAGTATAAATAGATCACAACAATTTCGTTTACTTCCTTAACAATACGTTAGACAAGCAATACAATTTTAATACGTGAATAGATGATATACCTACCTAATTAGAAATGTAAATTGGTATAATGTGCTTTTACCTATCATTTTAGTGTGTACATAAGAAATAGACAGAGGGTGGTATATAATGTTAATGTGAGGTGAAGATGAGCCTTATCGGAGGAAATAAAGTAATTATCAAACTAACTCTATCATCTTCATAAGCGTGAGGAACAAGTATGTGCGAATGGTCTCAGTACCTATCCAGATAATTAAATAAGCTTTGTATACGAGTTCTTAATGGGAAGTCAAAATTCGAATCTATGTTTGTAATCAGGAAAGTTAGGTCACCACCTACAATGTTGTATTGGTAATTAAGGAAATAGCAAAACATTTTCACTCATTGACTTAAATTAAGGGAACGCCTTTCTGTAAACATTAAGGAAGCATGAATGTACGAGAAGATTGAAGAGAGACGGCAAGTGAGAAAAACACTTGAGGAAAGTTGTATTGTATACACATTAACTTTAGTACGGTACTGCCCATTATATCCATGTTATG
This sequence comes from Pogonognathellus longicornis, assembly GCA_034694085.1. NCBI lineage: Eukaryota > Metazoa > Arthropoda > Collembola > Entomobryomorpha > Tomoceridae > Pogonognathellus > Pogonognathellus longicornis. Next base: position 22,586 of record JAQFYB010000973.1, read on the forward strand.
TAAGTACGCTTTGTGCTTATACGTGTATGCAACACTATTGCTATTGCTATATATTACACTTACGAACGAAAAAGGGTTTAAATTAAATACACCTGGAATTGATGCTAAACTGTGGACTAGCGACATTTTATTGCTGTCTTGGGCAAGTGTGACTCTGACTGCGTGACTAAGCCACAGATTTTATTTCTTATTTTACCATTATTCACTCACTCCCTCAGTTTCCTTAAGTTATAAACTCCACACATATATGTATATAAATTAGAATCCTCAAGAAGTCATGTATATCTTGCTTATGTACTTATATTCTACACTACCAACTACTAGTTCCTTCAACTCGCTCAACGAAATTGAACAACATCAAACTTCTGGCGAATACTCGACAGCTTTCCTTGCTTTGCTTAGACTACATGTATATGTGTACAAGGATTGGAAGTGTAGTAGTAGACTTTATAGTGTAGATTATTTTCCTCGAATCGCATCGGTCATGTTCATGGGATCTATCTATCTGTGCGTACTTTAATACTATAGTCAAAACAGTGAGTATATTTGTATTTGTATACCTCCTCGGTGCAGTGGAAGAGTAATAATACCAACCTTTTACTTTACTTTGGTTGCGATTAAAGCGACCTGAGTGAACTGAACGAACTAAGCTCAAGTAATCAAACTAATGCAATAAAACAAAAGCGAAAGCTATATAGTCGCACACGAATATCCCCTTGCACTTGCAGGACATTACTAGACTTCTAGCAAAATTCTATTCCGTATTTTCCTTTACACTCTGAGACCTGAGTTGAGCACCGAGTTCCTGCATGCAAATGCAAATACAATTACAGCCTTAATATCTCAGCATGAAGTGACTGAAATAAAATTATTAGTCAACACCTACTTTACCACGATTTTTCTCCTGGTATAGGTTAGGTATGTACATACAATAAATAATATACCTAGGTAAGTAATAATATTACTAGTGTGTTAGGGTCTATTGGTGTATGTATGTATTTATACACATGCTTAAACCACATCGTGGTGCTTGATATGAAATATTAGCATTCTGATTCTATTTTATACAGTAGTAGTAGGATTTCACATCAAACCTGTATTACTTATTTGCATGATCTATGGCACTCGCAAACTATACACCATCTAAAACAGCTTATTACACATATCATTTTCCTGAAATTTAATTTATTATTTAAGAGTGTTTGAAATGTAATGGAGTAAGACTGCAGAGCAATAATAATAGCTTAGCAAAAAGCAATTTTAGTTTTATGGGAAGAAAGAATTGAACATCCGTAAAAAAATTTCATCTCATCCTTTAGTCAAAACATTAACACATATCAGTCCTCTTTACGGACAAAGGGTGGCCAAAATTTCCGGACGTGAAGGAGAAGGGAGAAACCCCAATCGTTACATAACGTAGAATTTCTATCGATTTTTCCAGACCCGAACTCAACCGTGTCGCACTTTTATAAACTTCTATACTAACCCCAGTAGCAGTTTTGTGTATTATTATTATCATACTCTCTCTCTCTCTCTTTCTGTGCTATTTGATACTCACCAAACTCGCCATAGTACTTTAGCACTGTACAACAACGTGGCAGAGTGCATGGCAGTAGGGATGAAATAAAAGAAACAAACTTGGTGTTCACACAAAGCATTTCCTAAACCGTAAACCTCATAAATATCCTACTGCTTGACTCGTTGTTTAATCAACCCCTGCTTCTGCAAAATGTATGCTCAGAATCTGAAACATAATACACCTAGCCAAGACCGTTATCTCCAATTTACCAATTAAAGTAAAATCATGCAAACAGAAACAAATTTGTCTGAAATAAAAACAAACGAATTGTTTGTGTCCTTATACACTACCTACCTCTATATACTACTTTTACACATTATAGCATTGCAAGAAAACTTTTCCAACAAAAACATAAATCTAATAAAAAAGACAAAAACTGTTTGGGGAAATGAAAACTAGGACCAAAGCCGTTGCACTTGAATGAGACTGTTCTCTCACTTTAGAAAGTTTTGAATACTACTTATACTACTTTTATTATACAGAGAAGACTTCTTTTATGTACACTTGTGCATGTTGCTGATGCTACAATGGGTCATTAAGTACATACATCACGTTCGTCATGAATGTAAATATCTAAACACACATAATGTGTATTTAATATTACTAATAACAGCAACACTTGTATTCTAATGTCAATATTGCAATAATGCGTGCGTGCAATGCAGACTTTGTACCGAGTACTAGACAGTTGCGTTGCTTCTTTGTGAATGCTACAAGTTTTTAATCAACTCAGAGTCTGTTAGCAGGTAGAATAATCACTCAGCTAAAACTTGCTGATCTTTTTCTATTTCGTATTTATACTTTTAGTACAAGTGTTGTGAGTACCACACCTGCATTTGCGGGTATCTCTATAAAACTGCTTATTGGTGTTTAATAATAGGTGAAGGAATCCCCACACACTAATTAGAAGGTACACTCATACAAAATGTATATCATCATATAATGATTTTATGTTTAACAGAACTTTTATGTTTGTATGTGTGTTTATACATTTTTGATTGCTTTGCATTGTATGCACAAACATATTTTGCTACATTAATGAACTGTCTCATTATTATGCAGTTAGCATTAGCTATTATTATCATAAGTAGTACTTACATGGAGTAAGTATAAGAATGTGTCTTACATATAATATTTTAATGACTTGTTCAGTGCCGAAGGAATGATAATGTGTCTGACTGAATGGGCCCTTACAATAATAATACAAACTCCTTACGTCACTCCGACCTGCAGACTTACTTAGTATTATTAATCTTTATATTTCTACCAATCTTAGTTAATAATGTTATATCCCACTGAGAAAGAGCCTCATTATGATTTAACTATGTGTCTCAATAACGAGCACAAGTACCTAATGTGCAATGCTATTAAGAAATTCGAATCGAATCCGGCTAATAGCTTCACCAGCAAATCAGGAATGCCAGCCTGAGAAGGAAGAATAAAAATATTATTATTGCCATCGTATATATTGCCACCAACAACCAACCTCCTAATGTTTCATTTTAGAAGCAGTAAAGTAAAGTAATGTTCAGTGTACATGCATCCATGCATGCACGAGTCTATAAAATCGGTGCTTTATTGACGACGTCAGTATGTAGATAATGTGTAAAATGTGTATATAAGTACACTAAATGCTTGCACGCCAACCTAGACAGACCATTTTCATGCCAAGACCTAGGTTCAAACAACCATTTTTCATATTCAAGTCAAATGTCTTGGATGAAATATTTTGCAACTCTTTTCAGTCCATGTGAATGAACAAAATTTTTAACTGACAAATATGATAACTGTCCAAAAATATTTAGCACCAATATCATTCCATTCAAGATTGTAAATGTGTAGTATGTATGTATTAGTATTAGAGTGGTTGAGAAACTGTTGTTCTTTCATAAGCATGTGATTAATTTTATTTGAAACAAGTTTTTCCGTCTATTCATTCGAGTATTAGTGTACAATGAATGAATATATCTTTCCAGTTTGTCTACAACATGTCACATACAAAATAGCCTTCATAAATCACCATTTCTTTCCCATATTTATAAGTAACACAAAAATTACAGCGCTCTATAAGCGTGTAATGCTAATGTTGAGAATAGAAAGGCTAAAACCAACTGCAACTGAACACGATGTTCAACACACAATTCACACAATGCAATCGTTTATGCATTCTGCTGCCACAACTGTGCTAAAAAATTACTCGTAAATGTCATGGAACTTTGAAGTTCATTATAATGTTGAAACTCTCATTTGTCTTTCCTAATGGTGATAGTCTCTAATTCATTTAGCCGATAAATTAGTCATTTCTCCCTTTTTCGATTTCCTCCGAAACTCTAAATAACAGGAAATTACAATTTACAATTCTTAGAAAACATACCTAATTATCATTTATATTGCTGTTTCTGTTGCTCCATTTTAATTTGATTTCCTTTTAAGTATCATCACTGTATTATGTACTATAGCATGAATGTGTGTTAACTTATATAGAAAATTATGTTTAGAAGTTGTATAGAAAAGCCATTTATGGCAACAATCATAGTGTGCAACTTTCGTTCAACGAATCATTAATTATTCATTTAGACCAACTGCACTATGTTCACTTAACAATTACCTAACTAATTAATGCATTACAAACATCTGCAATACTCTTCCTTTTTGTGCTCATCTTCTTAGAAATTTTTTTAATTGTTGAAGAAAAAGCATGTTGCATTTCTTCAATTTCTACAATTTCTACATAGCATTTCTTCGACAGTTTAATATTTTTCAAAAATGTAAATGCGCAATAAAACAAATCATGCAATGATCTACAATAATATGAAAAGATTATTGCAACTGGATTTTCTTTTTGAGTAATCACCGTTTAGCATGATAATGCGAGAATGCGACCCTTAAGAGTATGAGAAGCAATTGGTAATAACTACATTCATATCAGACATCAGATAGGAAAGTTAATATTGGGTTCCGTTGGGTTGTATTATTATGTAATTCAAGTGCATTAGAAATTCAAACATTGAAGTTAACAACCTAGGGCTGAAAAAAGTGTGTATGAAATGTGTTTATTGTAGTAAATACTTGTGCACGTACACTATATCAACACTTTGGTAGTACAAGTGAGAAAATTCATAGTGACTGTAATCGTAAATCAACAAATTGAATTAACAAGCAATCCGGCGGCAGTAACATCATCATCATCAACACAAATAAAACGTAAAATGTTTAACCTTCGGCATCACCATATGTAACGACAAAAGCAAATAATACTACGTGTGTGTGCAGATAATGAAATGATATGGTGTGAGCCAGTAGGACGGCAGGCAGAGGCAGAATAGCATTAGCAACTCGCTAGATAATTACTATTGCCACTTGAGTCAAATCTGAATCACATTATTTAAATACATGGAAAAGTTACTTCTGTGTAATATGCCAGCTCTACACTCTACACACAGCGCTTTGAGTATTACGTGCAAAAGCAAGTCGACTTCAACCCAGCAGTCCATCCGATGTGAACTGAACTGAACCGAACTTGTTTTCTTAGACCTATCAGCTCACACTCCGTCTCACAACTCACAGGAGACGCGTATATCCTCATAACAAGTCTATATCCCTTACATACCCAAACTTATACAACTAAGAGTTTACTAAAGCTACAATGTTAGCGATCATCACACAGAACCAACGCAACGAAGAACGAGCGAGCGAGCCAAAACTATTCTACAAGCAAACAGAAGGTTTAACTTATAGCTTTAACGTGTACCTATAGAGTTTTGATCACATAGAACTCGTATACATACACATTATGCTGTGTTGAATCCAACACACTACACAGAGTGAAATATTTGTTTACATCCATCACATTATAACAACCCGTTAATTTTCTAGCTACTGAATTTAAGTGAGCCAACTTCTGCGAAGTAGATGGAATATCATTTTCTTTTCAAGAGAATTTAATCCTAATAATATTACAATGACGCGATGTAAAAAGTAATGATTTCAATTTGTCTCTCATCTTTTACAACTAACTCTCTTTAAGCTTTTTGAATAAATTCCAAGTGAATAATTTACTAATAGCCGTGTGCTGCAGACAAACCTTATGATTTTATGCTTACTGGGAAATATTCATGAAATGACGATGTATGCAAATAAAATGGTTCAACTTTTATCTATCTATCTATATACATATATACATAATACACGTTAGTGTAACACACATAGAAGATTGAAGTGCTAGAGTAGGTGGCTATACAAGTAGACAAGAGTGCATAAAACAGAATAAACCATAGCATAGGGTAAAGAACAAAGAGCAGGAAATACTGCAGTAAAACATCAAGTGGAGAGTATTTTCTTGCAAGTATGTAATACTATACCGGAGCGTGAGCGTCTTATTGTTAGAAGTTCTTCTTACACAGAACACAGACAGACATCCTACTCAAAACGCAATGCAAGCCATTGCACCACCAGAAACAGTAATGTAAGGCAAAGGCCAGGCAAACCATGCCAAGGCAACGTTTTGATCCTCTTTCTCTCTATCTCTCTCTCACTGTCTCTCTTTCAACTTAGACTTGTAGTTTAAAGTGCTATGCACAACAAAAACTAGTACAACATTCTACACTTAAAGCTTTCCTATGTCACTCAAATGAAATATACTTTGCTACTTCAACTACATATGTAAACTAATCCTCCAAAAATGGTAACTCAGGCTATACACCTGGAGCAAAAATGAAAATTCATAGCAAATTAGCATTAAACAAGGCAATTGAACCTTGCATTTTGCTCATCGCAATATAACTATGTAAATAACCCACCTATGTAGTATTTGTGCCTTGCTACACCGAAAAAGTCGAATAGCAAGTTGCATTTTAACATGATTTAGGAGAAGCTATTGTAAAATATAAATAGACACACAAATGAGTGTTTTCCATGTTTACGTGAGTTCAAGTTCGGATTCTAGTTTATTATCCATAAGTTGTAGTTTGTATTACCCGTCTGTTATGTACATATTATTATTTAGTACAGCAATATATTTCCTTGTGTGTGTATTAAGCATATTTGTATGCATACATGTATGTGTGTGTTGCATGGATGTGTATGTGTGTGTGCAGTAGTTATTACAAAGCCAAGTTGTTTTTGCTGTGTAGATAGTGACAGAAGAGCACTCTTTTCTTTAGATTCCTGTAAAATACTCTGGACAAGTAGTCTTCCTAAATTACATTGCACCATTGTATTGTATTGTGTGTCTTGTCTTGCAACCAAAAAACTGACTTTAGTTCTATGTGCTGCTTCTGCTGTTTCTCGTTTGCCCTCAGGAGCATCCCCACTTTCATTCATCATTCATCTTTGAGCTTGACTCCTCTTGGCATTGCTTTGGCTTTGTCATGTTCAACCATCACCGAACCTCAGTAGGTACAACACTATGTTACACTACACTACACTACAACACACTAGACACTACACTACTATTACTTACGAACTATTCCTGCTTTTAAACATGCCGTAGATACCTCCCTACCTACTCTACCTACAAATACTCAGAAGGATATATACAAGTGGAACATTGGATTTCATCCGCTGTGAGTATTCTGTATTCACACAATACTAAAAGGTATAATATGATACACAGGGATATTATTGTGTTAATGTTACATTATATGCCTCTCTACCTCTGCATCAACAGAACAGCCACCATAACCATACAAAGTATTTGAATCTTCAAGTTTTACATTCTCCTGCAGCACCAGCACCACTTGTATGTATTGTGTAGTCCTAATATTATTCCCCACCACGCTATACTCTTTTACATTTGCTTATGCCCATGCATGCAAATTTCTTGTCGTAGCCGAGCAAAAAAACTCAGTTTGTTACGCTTCATGATAAGGCTGAAGACGAGACTCCGAGCTTCCTCTCCTTGTTTGCTGGTTTGGCTGTTTGCATATTCAATTGTTTTGTTTGACTATCTGTGCTTTGCCATTTTCAACGCGTTATCATCCCTCGCTTTGTGCTTCACTTGTGAAAACTGTATATGGTATTTGTCTGTAATGTAATCCTGTCTGTGTAGCAAATGATGTTGTTCCTGCAGCAATGAAATAACATTTAGTACAGTGTGTGTGGTGTGTGTGTTATAGGTAGAGGGAATTTATTAAAAGCATTTACTTGTTTCCACAGCTAAATAGTTAAACAACCTCTGTCTGCCGTTAAGAGACTTTGTATGTAATTAAATGAAATGTGTGAGTGGGTGATAAAATAATAATTGTATATTACGACCGCAATAATTATGTGAGTGTATACTTTGCATTTATGTAGTATAATAAAATATTAGAACTATTAGTAGTGTACACTAACGATATATTCAATTCATAAGTAATCGAGATTTTTTTTTGAATGAGTAATATAATATGTGAACATTAATGTTAAGTGCTTTTGTATATGCATTTTTGTAACAAGAGCAGCACAGACAGACAGAGTTCCAGAAACTTTTTTCATGTATTTATGTAGGTTTCATTCAGTGAATGTGTAGAATGTAGGTATCCACGAAAATAATATTGGCAGGAGAATCGGAGTATGTATTATTCGCATAGCCAGCAAGGATTTACATAGACAGGATGTAGTTCACAAAGAACTAAATAGTAATCATTTTAACTTTGTGCTATCAACGAATTGCTTTTCTAATGCGTGTAACATTCTGGTTCTTTACTGTGCTGTAATCGTTTAAACATGTGTCACTTGAGTAAGTACATACGGTAAAATCGCGTGACTTCTGGAAGAATATTTTTTCATTAATCTTTTTATACTCTTTGTTGACAGATCAGCCTTATGACATAAATGATGCTCGGTTGTCGGAGCTCCTGCTACAACTGCAACTGTATTACTACATGCACATACACATGTAAATGTATTTGTGAGTATCTAACACTAACACTAGCTTATCTTAATTCTATACACACATACTTTTATAACCATTGTACATTGTACATGGATATAAAACACTGGGTTACAACTAACTGCCTATATGTGATAGAATATGTGTGTTGTAGTAGAGTTGAACATAATGGATGTGTTCTGTATAGCAGCTGTACTTTACTATGGCTTGGTTTTGTTCTTATAGCTAATGCAGTGTAAGTAACTGTTGTAAACACTCGCATAAATACGTCTCAAGTATAAAGTGAATAAAATGTAACAGTGTTCACAATTCACAACTGACGAGCTTACGTGTGGTATATTTTGTAATATTATGTGTAGTAGTTCATAAAGCAACACCATTATATTATGAGCATGCACAGAGCTTCTGTCTGTGTGTTTTCATTTATGGCTCAGACAAGTATAAATCGTTTTGTTCCTAACTCGCTTTGAATGAGCTATACATATGATGTAATGCTTCTGAAAGTAAGCCAAAGCGTGAATTCATAACTAATGAAAGAACACGAAGAACTGACACAAGACTAAATTCTAAGCTCATTATAACTAATCTATCTTTTCAGGTCTTCTCATACACAACCTACCTATTTACTACTTGAAAGTCATGCATTCCGTCAGCGCACTATACACGCATTCAATCAGCCCGTTAAATTTGTTTGTTAATAAGATACCACTACAGATATGGATTGTAGTATTTATTGTGTAATGGCTATGATTATACTCTTCAAAATTATTAAAGGAAATACTCGAGGATTCATGATTTAAGCCACAATTAATTTTATTAGTCACAGTAATAAGGCTACCAAGTTCCATTGTGGCCACACAAACGGCCACAATGAAAACCCACCGGAAAACTGTGAAATAAACCAAACTCAAAGTAAACAAAAGGAAAACGATATTATGTATCAAATGATGCAATGTTCAATGAGCATTGAACTTTTAGGACTTCATAGCGTGGTTTGCTTTTGTGGTTGGCATATTAGTGTAATAAGGAGAATGACATGTTTACTCCAAGATGCTCTTTCATGTCGTATATATTTTGACATTTAAAGATTCATTCGTAACTTTGGTTGGATTATTTCTACTTTGCTTGCTGCTAACTCTAAACAAACTTGTACCTATTTACACTTATATTTATACTAATAAAATAAAATAATAGAGCAACTGGAAGATTTAATGTCAGTTTCATGTGTGGCAAGATTTAATTCAAAAGAGCAATGCAGATATTATGCACTATTTACGAGTGTAAGAACAATAGATTGCTTTTTTTGACTTTTTAAACCAAGAACTATGCAATGCATGCCAAACATATTTTCGTATTATTTATATAGGTATATGTGAGTTGGTTATGTTGGTTATGGAATGAATGTATTTTGCAGTGCATCTCATTGTGTACATATATAGTAGTAGTCATGTAATGTGTACGAGCACTACAAAGAATTCTTAAACAACAACCCGCACTAAACTGGTGGACATGACAGCACTAGTCTGAAATGTTAGTAGACATCTTGCAAAAACAAACAATAGAACTGAGAGATCTATTATTTCTTGTGCACATAGAAAGTGACGTGTTGACGCTGTGTGTATTAAAAATACAATACCCGAGCACAATACGATACAAAGGGAGATGCATACAAGCGTATTACAGATTTGAACTAATAACTTGGGATATTATTTTACCCTCACATTCTAAACTTGATCCTTCTACATACAAAGTACAACTTGCACATGCAAGCGTATGGTTATTTAAAAGTTATTTCTTTAACATTCAATATAAATCATAGCGTTATTACTAATAATATTGGAATGCCAAAAAATGAATATTCGTATTATGAATATGCATAGAGTGTTATGCAACTACGCGTTTTAGTATAAAGAACAGTTTGTAAAAACAAGTATATTTCTACATCATGTAGACTTCCCATGTGTTATCCTTACAGACTGTATATACTCTGACAAATGAATTGAAGTTTATTGCAAGCTGTTTTGGTTGTAAATTAACCTTGCTATAATATACCTAAAAGTATTTTAGTCAAAACCACACTTGCATTACAGCTCATCTGAAATGATTAGCTGGAAAGTGGGAGTTAAGACATAATGATGTGCATTATTGCACTACTTACAACACTTCATATCATATTCATAAGTAATCATAACATGAAAGACGAGCATTATACTTCCATGCCCATGGTGCTGTACTGTATGTACCTAACATGATTTTCCCCAATAACAATGCATGTTGTGTCTTACAATACTGCTCACTGTATTAGTAATGGCCATATGTGTGTGGGTAGAATAGAAAAGAATAAAACATACACTACATATATACATACACACTGCAGTTAGACCACCAAACAATACAAAATCGGTAGAATTAAGCTTTAACAAACTAGTAATTTCCCTGTTTTGGCAGTTGCACCACAATGAAAACAGCAATAATGATAAACGAGATCAAGAGAGCTAGAAAAAGGGAAAAATGCTGATTCACCAACACACAACTAATACTACACATTACATTACACTGCACTCAGTCTACCTATACTTGAATTGAATTCACGACTGTACTACTACAAACGATAATACACTTCCACTACACACTACCTACAACCATTATAATATGCTTTTCAGTCATAACACCACACAATTACAAAAGATGACTTACTTGCATCGCAGTGCAGGCAGTATTAGTGCAAGAGTGAAGATATAGCATTTTCGTGTAAAAGGTAGCATCAGAATGATTACTACTTGGCAGCATGCTATATAAATACACAACTAACAGAGATACTCCAATCTTTCCTTTCTACCATTACACATACATACATACAGCACTAGACTACTGACTGCTGCAACTTGTAACTAGATACATCCCATCCCAACTATTACTTATTGTTATAGCCTCAATAAAATGCATAGTGTAACTCTACTGTGTAGTGTGTAGTAGTATTCGGTAGTCCATACGACGACAGAGTTGGAGTAGTACTAGAAGAAGTATTGAGTTGCCTTGCTAGTGTATAGACACTCATACTACCTAAAGCAAAGAACACCAGCATAGTGGAGTATACAAGTGCAGCACAATAGAACTTAATCATAATAGCTAACTTTTGTTCAAGAATTACTCTTGGCTTTGCTTCTCTCGAACATATTTATTGTGCCATGTTTTCAGTTCTGACAATAATACGCAGGCACGTCTATTCTGTGCTACATATTCATTAGCAGCATATCTAACGAACTATTACACGTATCACATTATTCACAATGGCAGCATATGCGAGATGAACATTTTTCTCTCCTCCACTCGTACATGCCAGTTTGCACCTATTCAAACTTAATGTGAGATCTTACCCACCTTTACACATACAATTTTATACAATAAATCCCTATTTCTATACATCTCTCTAATAATAATATTACCTTGCTAAGTGTATACTATTCATTACATCTATACATACCTAACCTTAGCATACATGGAACTAAATTAAACGAAAAAGTGTAACTACAAGTATACAATGTCGAGTCTCATTCATGGATATTATTATTTGTACCTAATCTCTTTTACATTAAATTACACATGTATGCAGTTTGCAGTAAGTATGTAGGGGAAACTTGGTATTCTGGGCCAGTAGTGGTGTAACTTTACCACTATAAAATTATACTTACAAACAGTAGTCATTACAAACAACCACGTATACATTAAGGTGTGTAGATTATAGATCTGTGTTATTTATTTGTATAGTTTAGTTAGTTACTCAAGCACTCCTATGTATATACTACTCTCGTCTTCTTCCTTCCTGCTAGTCTAAATTATTATATATGAATATTGAGAACACACAACCCACAGTGTTTTATCTATAGTAGAGATACAAATAAGTGAAGTATTGGTTTGGTTGTATTTGTATAGAGAGAGAGAGAGAAAAGAGACGTATACATTGGTTGAATTGAATGCAATGCTCCTACATACATGTATATACTAATATTCGTATATGTAGTATGCAAGACAAGGCGAGGCAGGGCTGAATGTTAAATGTGCTCTCTCTGCTTCACCAACTTGTAAAGTGCATAATGGGCTTACAATCTCACTTCACTTGGTTGGCTCCCACATTGAGCTCAGCTGGAACACAGCAGTGAACATGGACAGGGCAAAAGGACTAGGGCATTATTGAGTAAGTAATGTTGGTAATCTAATACTGCGAGACAGTCAAGGCAAACCTAGCCTGGCCACGCAGTATAATGGCAGCAAAGGCAACAACACACATACAGCACAGGAAAGGAAGGGATAGGTATCTGGTGGAAGTTGTAGTATTAGTGTTGTAGGACTACTACATTATATTACCTTAACTTCTAGAGTGAATTTATAAGAATAGCGAATATTTGTGTGTGCATGTATGTAGAGCAAGCGAAGTTAGTTGAGTTCAAGTAATTCTGGGATATTATATAGCAAAGCAAATAGTACATGACGAGTTCGGAATTGCGGCCCGACTTTGCCTGTTTCTGGCTTGCCGTGAAACGAAATGGACGGATGACGACCAGACCAACTGAATACTACATACAACTACAACAGATAGAATATAATGGAAAATTGGTTTATTTCAGATAAATGATAGGCTAGCACTACACTACAGAGGTCCAACAGAATATCTCGAAAACATATCGGAAAATAGCCAACTTACGAAGAAGGGAGAGAAAGAGAGTCAGAGAGAGAGAGAAATGCGTTCTGTTCAAGTTTTAGTGTAGTACAAATACGAAGTAGAAGTCTATCGTGTAAATTCAATTGATAATATTGGCCAAATGAGAATTGTCGTCTGTTGTCTCTCCTCCAGGTTTCATTAAAACAAGTAGCTCGCTGAAATAATGAAAAGTGTTTCTTTCCCAACATATGCTTGCAAAAATCTGTTATTTATTTCTGCTGTTAGACAGCATTAGGCTCTAATCTCTGGATAGCAGTAGCGTATAAAAATGGCAATTGTGATTTTATGTCTGCAATGAAAAGTATCTGTACAATGAAAACCCAATAATATTATAGAATCAGTAATGGTAGTGTAGCATAATACTCATATCTATGTGTACTGAGAAAACCTACTGCTCCTGGAAAGAGACTTTATAGAGACTGTATAGTTTGTACCTATTTCTTTCTTGCCACACACCACACACTACAGTTCACACACACATACATTAAAGTAGTTGTATTTCGGTTGTCCTAGAGTCCTAGTAGTGTATATGTAGTAGTAGTACAAGAAGTAGGGAGCATTGCATTAGGAATGGCATACTACCAGTTAAAGAAATAATATAAGCAACTTAGAAATTCTGTTTGGTATAACTGAATCCCCTGCTTTAGTTTCTGGAAAACTCACACTTGACGATATACTTAAAGTTCACAACTAAGCTTCTTGCACTACAATACAACTAGTAGCTATACACATCGAAATGCAGAGTACATACAACACAGTGCAATATTGGGTTGTAGAATACAATACAATACCATGCATGTACATTTCTTGGTAGCTACTAAGTAAGTAAGTAAGTAAGTAAGTACGTAAAATAAGTTGAGTTTACATGAAGGCTCCACAGTGCACACACACAGACACACACCTACTGTAGTGCTATTGATATAGAAATGGAAGAAGGTTGAAGGTTCATAATAGGACCAGTATGTTTTATAGAGATAGGGAGATAGAGAGACGAATGGTTGCGTACGATATGAAGTTTCCTTTTTCTGCGTATACTTAGTAGGACATAGGTATACCGGGAATGATGGGAAGTTGAGTTGATACGATAGAGGAGTTGAAGTAGTTATAGGTTTAGAGTTAGCTGATGTGATGTGAGTGTGAGAGGATCGGCCTTATTGATCTGGGCTTTTGGTGTGAGTAATGGTTCAGGTTAGGGCAATAAAACTCAGCTCAAAAGCCTGTAAAGAGATTCCTCAGAACTGCGTTTTTCATCGAACAAGATGTGACATTTTCTGCATCCTAATCCTCAATCCTATGTAGAGCTGAACTCAACCAAAGTTAAGCCAAGCCAAAACCAATCCAGAATCTAGAGATCCATTCTTTCTGTGCATTCTGCTATAAGTTTGTGTATGTTTCTAAGTATTAAGTGTCTATCAAACTACTGCATTATATTATTCCACTACTTTTGTATTTCTACCATACACTTTGACACTGAGAACAGCAACTCGACTAGACTATCAAACTTATGTAGTGTGTACAAAGAAATACACCATGCACTCTGATATTGTATGCATGCACATAACATACTATACATACTTACATACCTACGCTCACTAACTTACGGAATTCAGTTGACGAAACAAGTTACTCTATTACCTTGTAGCTCTGTGTACTACTCGTCCTTAACGTAAGCCCTCGTCCTAATATCATAACTCTAACTATCAGCAAATACACACGTCTCCTAATATTATAAATGCGCAAATTTCGCTATAAACATCTTTCATTCCTAAGAATAATATTATTATTCACATACCACGTACATGCTACACGTACTGCCTACCTAGTACCTACCTAGTACCTACCTAGTCAGATTACACAACATGTACATTATCTCTTCTTTAAACGTATGTACAACTTATTTATGGAGAAAAGATATATTCAACTCAACTCAAAACTGCTTTATACGCAAAGTTAAGGCTGACTGTATTTATTACGTTGTATCACGTCACGTCATGTAAGTAGCTGTTTTGTGTTAGCTTATGTTTTCCATTCAGCTGCAGTAAAAGTGTGTTGAACCACCGCAATGCTTGTTTTATACCATCCATACGATATTTTACACTTTTCATCCTCCATGTTTTCAGCATACATTATGATTGTATGTAAATACACACTGTGTTATCCTTATCTACCTGTGCATTAGCACTTGTATGCTATACCTACTCAATATCAATATAATGTTTGTTTTTGGCTAAGTGAACACAAAACTCACATTCAGTCCGTTTGCCTTTTGGCATTCGTGCTGCTAATGTTGTTAATTTGAATACCATAGGACCAATAACTATAAATAAACACCATTTTATAATTTCAATACTTTCCCTTGTAGATACCTCTAGTCCTTTGATGTGATCATATCCAATAAAAAGCTAAAATCCATAAATGTTGCTCTTTCATTTTTACAATCACCAACAACGAACCTATTAGCTGAAGAATATTAATTCAACAAAATACCTCTATAAACTGTAATAGTGCCTTCAGAATAATACTTAGTATTTATACGCATCACAAACTAGAGTTTGTGATGGTATGGGTTACTATAGACAGTACTTCATAATATATTTATGTCTAGTATATATTTAGGTAAATAAATGCATTTCCGCTACACTGCAGGTTTACTCGTAGGTTTATACTTAGAATGTATCATATCGTATAAGTATTTGTTGCAAGGGTGCGAGTGGCTTAAGCAAAAACGAAGTTGTAAAAATGTTTTCGTTTTTATTTGAGGCATTGCATCCATAAGTTGTAAGATATTGTCGTTATGCTTTCATTCTATCTGCATTTGTACTAATAGTCTTCAATGGAATGGAATGCGATGTTTTTGCGTACACTTTATCTGGACTGAGCTTCGTGTTTGCTGTGAAAAGACAAGACAAGGAAATAGCTTTAGTGTATAGATGGTCGTATATAGTAGAAAGAGAACAGCATGTAGAAGTCTTCGTAGATGCTGAGCTCGGCAGAAACAGTCGAGGCAGAGAGTAGTCGTAGCGTAGCCAAAATTCACATTATTCGTTTCATTCCTTCAAGCTTGAACAACCAGAGCCTTTGTTTTCCTGAGAGCTATTTTCCATTCCCATTATTGCGAATTGCGGAGTTTGAAGTGCAGCTAATCTCTTTTCGGTAGTTGGCAATGCCGAAACACGAAGCATATGCTTAATTAATTGACTAAACTTTTGTATATAGCTAATCTCCACACACATTCATGCATGCATACATGCAATATATGGTTACACAGCACGTAGTGGCAGGTATATAGGAAAACAACATCATTTTGTAATATCACTACCTATATAGTTATACTACTGCCATGAGAGCACTGAATTGCATCTCCGTATGGATTACAAAAGAATATAAAATCAACACAGGACTGATAACTTGATTTGTTAGAGGATGTTTCTACTACGGATGAACAGCAATATAATAATACCTTACACACTCCTTCACTGTGTACTAAGTATATGCACAGGTCTTACACGTGTATACAAGTTATATATAATCTCACGAAGATGTCTTGTTTGTTTTATAATATACTCTTCACATACCACTATTTATTAGAAATTAATGAAGAATACCATTTTGTTTTAGAGCCAAAATTACAACCAATTAACACTTTAATTGAGAGTCAAGCTATCCATCAAGAACATTATCTACACAATTATTAATCACAACTCTGTGTAATGTTGAAAATGTGTATGAACCTAATAATGAGCAGCTTATAGGTAGTGACTTGTAACTACATACAGCGTGTCCAGTTGAGAATGTCCCATAGGATATTTACATGGGGTAGACTAGTCCCTTAATTAGTCCTTTTTAA
>JAQFYB010000974.1:0-39592 GCA_034694085.1 Pogonognathellus longicornis
AAGAAGACGAGTTTTGACTGAATTTTTCCATGATGGATATTTATAGATGTTTTACATGTAGGAAATCGTGGAGAGCCGTACATTGTCAAGACAAGCATTCGTTTTGACAGTTAGCTGTAGGTTTATGTACTTTGGATCTCAGTGAAACCATTAAGAGTGGATAAGGGAAGAATCTTGGTGCTCATCAAGAGGAAATCAGTCAGTTGTCTCGTGTCACTCCTTGAAAGCCAAACTATCACTACAGTAAAATAACGTAAAACCATCCGTATTGTTTTCATCTTTGCTCAGATAGAATGCAGATCTATTTCTTAAGTTATATTGTTACAAGACACGTATGTACAACTTGTAACTGTATTATACTTTACGACGATGGAAATACATCTCATATGAGTACAGTTCACACAATATAGGTACAATGTCTATATGTTTACATGAGAATGGAAATTGTGGAAGAAAACCAAAGGGATTACTGGAAAGTTGAAAAATGTATGGTGGTGTTGTTTATTGGAGAGTATAAGTATATAAAAGAGAGTCGACTAAGTGCAAATAAATGGGTTCATGAAGGGCTAATGATAATGTGTAGTTAATGAAGGGAGAAGGGAGTGCAACATGTTTGTCAACAAGTGAATGTCGTTTGGTTTTGACTTCCCCAGCTACTCACTCATTCAATCCCTGAGGATTTTCCTTGAAAATTGTCGTCGACGACGACTACTCACCCTCATACTCGGACGAGAATTCTCTCTGTGTCGTCCGATACACTGCCATAAATAAAATATTCTGACTCTCACACGTACTTAAATACACACTGCATACATTCTCTCACACTTTTACTGATTATCATTCTCATACATAACGTAGGGATTACTGCTACTACACACTATTTGAAAGAAAAGCATGAGTTAACTCTTAAATTAAACTCGGTTTAACTCCACAATCGCATTACTACCAGTTTCTGCCATACAACCACACTCATTTTACATGATTAGTTACAGACATATATGTCTTTACTCCTAAGGTATGTCTTGTCATGAGAAGATAAGTATGTCGTGTCTCATGTATATGGAACATACATTGTAATCCACACTATTCTACATATAACATTCACAACATTAGTTTTGAGGATTTCATCCTTATGTAATACACAGAAGAAGAATAATATACACATAGTAGAATATTAAATTTTATGTTCTGCATTGTTGTACTATTTGTAGTTAGAATTGACTAACTAGCATTAGTAACAGTAACAAGAAAAGAGAGGAATTGTTGTGAACAGAATAGAAAATAAATGTCTCGTCTCTCTGTCGTCTTTTGTCAATTATAAATACTAATGCGTGTGACTGCATATACATTGTATTGAAAAATCGTTGAGAATGCACACTTATACGGTTTAACAGTTAGCCATGGTATAATATTACTCTAAAGGTACTAAACAAGTGAGTAAACAAGTAGGTACTATGTCGTATGATAGAAAATGTATTTACCATTACCAGATATAGATAAATACAACAAGTCATACAAGCTACAAGCTCACAATAATTGTAAGACCAAAGTCTGAGCGGAGGAATAAATTAAATGAGGCAGCGCATAGACTAATGACAAACTGATTTGATTGTGACTATGAAAAATCGTATCGCGTCCACTGAGTCGCGTCCATGTCTCGTCGCTTCGCGTGGGGGGTACTTACATCTTATACACGATAATTCGACATAACTTGCTTTAGCGTACCAAACTTACGTACTGTGTAAACCGTACGGTTCCAGTCAAGTGTCTTATACAAATACTGACATGCATATCATATACGAATAAATCTTAAAAAGGCTTTTGATGCATACGTACATACAGTCCAGTCTGAAATTGTGTCCATATCTGTAAGTGTAAGTATTATGTAGTGTGTAGTGTCTCTGTTCATGTAATAAAATATATGTAAGAAAGAAACAAGATAAAGACAGTAAGAAGGAATCATGGTCTCTTTACTCGTGTCTAGTCTGAGCTAACTGACTCTGAGACTGGACCGCTTGTGATGAGACTTGCTGAGAGACGTCTTTCCTTCGGGTGTCTTTCCTTTCTTATTTTGTCCCTCAATAATAATATAATGCACCACCATTGTGTTCACAACAATACTAACACAATGGCACTACAAGCAAACTACAGCGTAGTATTTGTACAATGGACATTGAAACCATAATATACTTCCTAGTGGTACTTAAAGTGCTTGAAACATTATTATTACTGTATTGCTAAAAGATTCAAATTGCTCACTTTTAGTTTTAGTAACAGCCACAAAGTCCGCCGAGAGATTTTCTGTGGACAAACGAACGAAGAAAGAGAGTGAGGGAAACACGTGAAAAGTGTGAGACGAGACGTCAAGTCATAAAAGTGTACTAATCTGAAATCAGAGTCAAAGAGTAAAGTACAAACAGAGCTAATAGTCAATTGAACATGAAGAAGAAGAGTCAAGTAGTAAATTCATCTGAAATCGAGTCAAGTGAGTTAAGTCAGCCAGGAAACTCATAGCTCAGTCAGTCCTGCATTTGTATATACATACAATACAACATAACATTTACTTACGTATACAATACACACACAGAGTGAAGTTTCTTGACCGAGGGTCCGTTATAATTTATAAAAGTTATAAGACACTCTCAGATATGAAATGCCACATAGTCTTAAGTGTTATGCTGAGTCCTTGGGTTGACATGTGTTAGGGTCATTTGAGTATTTTTTGTGTAGCTGGTCGTCGTCGTGCGACCGACGAGACGGCGACCAGGAGACTTGATAGGGATCGCAACAGGACTGACTTGGTCTAACGTTGCTTAGCTTGGAGGACCCCTCCCCTACCTTTGTATGCTAATTACCTTAAGGCTACATGAAACAATCCACTCCTGCCACCTCATTACGTTTGTCCTAATGAACACTACAGCTGTCAGCTATTACCTCCCTTAGCATCCCTTCTAGCGACACTTTCAACTCTCAGCTCACTAAATGCACACACTACACTACTACTTTTAATATTATATCCCGGTCCTTACATATTCCTCCTTGCTATAAACAAACGACATTGTAATACAATGTAAAGTGTACGCATCTCCGTTTAGTCATTCGGGTTGGGTTCATTTCTCTAAACTGCTAACAGTGTTTTCCTTTATGATCCCTAAAAACAAAATGCATCATATAACATTGTATTGCACTATTGGTAGGAATACTACAGTAGAATGTAATGCGTATAATGAATAATAACATGAACCCCTACAGCAAAACCAAACGCAGAGTGTCAAGCATCTCTTAAAGAGAGTCCTTAAAATCTTCTCGTGCCTATTAGTACGTACATAGATCCAGTGTCTTTAAAACGGGTAGAGACAATGCATTGTGTAGTACAATGCGTACACAGCCTATTACTCCATGTCGTGGAAAGAAACTCATTCACTTAATGCACACAGAGAGATAGACACTCGATTTGAAAAAGGTCACTCATCGCATTGTAATGTATGTGTTTGGTTGTTGTTTGGTGATACTGATACTTGATCTTCATAACGACTCCACTGTTTTTAGAGACCCAACCTTTATACTTACTTAGGTACTGAGACTATGTATCTGTACTACTATGTACCACATGCTCATAACACCCAGACTAACTTTAATGTCGACTTGGCATGTAAAACAAATAAAAACATCTTTTACTTTTCTCTTTTATTTGTTTGTATTACATCGTTGAGAAGAATTTAATTGTGCTATGCATGTATGATAAGGCAGCTGAGCGATTCTTCTTTTTTATTTGTCAGTCTTCTGTGAAACACCAAAGTTACATAAACCAATAAACTCAGTCTAACTTCGCAATAACGAAGATTCCTTATAATAATACATAGGTACATTCTGTATTATGTATAGTTGTATTGTGAATACATGTAACTATCTACCTACCTAGTCAATATAAAATAAAATAATTCTATGTATGCATGTTCTTGGTTTAGTACTTAGTAAATAGAATGTGTGTTCTGTATATGGACGTATAAAGATGTAGGAGCAGAGTAGAACTTGGGTTGTTAGCAGTATCAGTATGTAAGTTGAAAACATTTATTTGTCCTGAGGTTGGTGGTGGTTTTAAGAGTTGTTCTGTCCAGCCCTGGCGACCAGACCATTTTCATTAACCATTATTTAAGTCGGAGTGATGATAGGAAGGAGAGTCGGGTCGTGGCTACTAAAGTTTTGCGTCACTTTTGGGCCAAAGGCAGAATTAATACTTGAGGGCATCATAAAGATGAGGCTGAATGAGTTTGGCGAGACTAGACATTTGTACAATACAATAGAGGCACACATATCTTATGTGCACCGTAGCAGATAAAGTACAGCTATTACTGACATCATGTACACTTGAGTCGACGATCTGCACTTGCAATGGCACTGTGTGAGCTCTTTACACTTACACACGTTCTCTTATTATGTACATACAATACAATGCTCCATCCACAATCCACACCACACATATACACACAAGACACAATACTAAATTGCTAAAGTGACTATAGAGAATTGTTTGGGCATTTATATTCCATATCCCTACTACAACACATTACTACACACCTAGTGTTTGTACTCCTATTACTATATGTCTTGCAAAGGACGGTTTTATTGGCTTTGTCGAGATACCTTCAACCATTACCGAGCATTATGTATTACATTACATTGAATTACATTAGTCTACCATTCGGTTAGGATACATTTTCATTTACACTGCATTATATTAGGCTGTAACTGTAAGTGGAACATTAGTCGATATGTTGTTTTGTTCTTTTGGAGATAATATTATGTAACCAGTGTAGAAGTAGTGTACTAGTAGTCATATAATAAATAGTCAGACATGTTATAGTTGCACTTTAATAGAAAACATGAACGGGTAGGTGAGACACAGTGTAAAGAGAGAGAGAGAGACACAGAGAGTAGCAAAATAAAATAAGTGCAGAGAGCAACCAGCGTGTTCAGAGAGTCCATATCTAATCTAAGTGACATTAGCGAGGTGATGCTAGATTGTAGAATGTAATGTAATAATGTTGAATGTAATGTAATGTAATGTTGAGCCGTCGTAGTAGTATTTGTAATGTCGTTTTATGTCGCTTGTATTTGTAGTGTAGTTGTACTATTTGTATTTCTTGGTATCTGTGCAGTAGTGAAGTACATACATAGTTTGCTGGTTGTAATGTATAGGTAGGTAGGTATAGGTAATAGAGTGAGTGAGAGAGTAATGTGGGATGTGTATATATGTAATATGTGTTTTGTGTGCACTGTGTGTGTAGTTAGTCGTGTATAATAGCAGTAGTGGCATTTGCCATTCCAAAAACGTGTACTAATCTTGCCAGGGCAATGCGATATACTAAAAAGCTTCTGTTCTGTGTACTACAGAACTGCACAGACTCAATAAGATAGTACGTTAGAGATTTTACGAGTTTCAACACATGTGACTGACTAATTTTACACCTGTTTTCCTCCAAATGTCAAAGCTACAGTGGAAATACATTTATTTTTAACCCTAGACTAATTCATGATGCTGTCAACCAATGCCCGCATAGAATTTCGCTCATCCCACACATTCTCTCACCAGACTCTCTTCGTATTCTCGGTGTGTGTACATTACGAGCTTGTATTTAGTTCGACACAACACAACTATAAACCAACCCTGTGTTATAACTTCACTCCAAAAACTTAGACTAGTTTCTTCTCAGCATTATATTAGATTATGCTTTACATATATTACTACATTACTACTAGTAGGTAGGTGTATTATGTACAGCTCTTGTATTACATAGATACTCTGCATGTCTCTTGCCGATAATAAGTGTGTGTATGTTTTCTCAGTCTTTCCAAATATTTAACTAAAGCATTTGAAGCATCTTCTTGTGTGATGGGTTAGCTGAGACTTGAGACCTAAGAGAGTAAAGATATTAAAGCTTGAGAAATACTAGTGTGCTATACTAAACCAGGCATTGCGCAGTTATAATAATAAATGTACACAGCTCTTCTAGTATGTTTAGTATCTCTACATAGTATACTGATAGTGCCAGGCAATGATGATGCCATGCCATGCCATGACATTTCTACATTACACTACTAGAGCTGTGCCAACAAAACTTTTGGGTTCAATAGAAAATACATGAGTTTGAGTACTTTACATAGTGATACTCTCGTCTGATCAGATCACTCTAGTCACTTGTCATCATTGCATCTTCTACTACATCACAGTATGTAAATAACTACTAGGATCTGCACTTGATATAGTAACATGATGGTAGGGAAAGACTCACTCTGCACAACACGCTAGTTTGGCCATGTTTACTTGCCAAGGAGGAATAAATAAATGTTTTCTGTGGTGAAATTAAGGGTCATAATGGAAACACTGATGAGAGAGAAAGAGAAATGCTAATATATGACTGAGAATTTAGTTGGTGGTTATTTGTTGGCTTTACTAAGGGTTGGCATGATGGCATGTAATATAGCGTGTTATGTATTTTCGAAGAATAGAGTAAGCTACAGTGATACAGTGTTGGTATTAGAGTGTTACCCTGTATACGTATGTGAGTGTATGTGTGTGTATTGCTCCAGTCATCGTCTCAGTTAGCGAAGAGATGTAGATGTTCTCGTAGGAGGAGGACGGGAGGATTTATAGCAATGATTTGCAAATAGTGCCAAGCAGATTTGGTCTGCGTTTAATACACGGAGAGAGTCCCTGTCGTGTCCGCAGGATTACTACGTCCAGGTTATAAATCATGGTGACCAGACTGCTGTTGTTTGGGGTAAACCTTGATGTGACCAAAGGAGGCTATAATCCCGTCCCGAGTATGTCAAGCGGGGGAAGACAAATGGAGAGACTTTGATAAATGCACTACAAGTCACAGCAAATGCCCAACTCTGCCTAATGAGACTTTCAAACAATTTGAATGAATTTAAAAGAGACTGTTTCATCACAGCTAGTGTCAACTATGCATGTCACTCAACGACTAAACTAATTTTAACCTCAACTTTCAACACACTGTACACACATAGCCCTTTACAAAATAATATACAATGCCAAACTCCTTTCTTCATACTTATGTACAATACTTTTGAACAAGTACTACTACACATACATATAGCACCTACTACTTACGTAACACTACCGAATTGTGTATACACATATAAATACAAGATCCTTTCAACTTAACTTCTTCTCAAATACAAAACTCAACTATTACTTCTGTACTACATCACCACTTCAAACATATTAAGAATATTCCCAAGTCTCCTGACATGTCTTTACTTATACATTTACACCACCACAGTCAGTCAAACTACAGCTACTACATACAACTTGCTCACCATCAACTATGTACTACTACAACCTACTCCTACTATACAACTGTTATGCATATTTCCATGCTTTTAAACAGATACCGGCACGTTCTCAAACTCACGGGCAAAAACTCTTCTCCTTCAACGCAACTTCAGTTCGGTGTAATAAATTGCTAGTACCATAGTACGAATTTGTTTTTAGCAGTTTTGGGAACTGAGACTACTATTCGGATACTACTATGTCTATTCTAATAATATTGCAACCATTACACGATTTATTTATCATAACCTCTTGTATAGAACTGTATCAACTTACTTAATACTTTCAACTTACGTAGAAATATTAGCAAGGAAGTATAACAATATCCATATACTGAATTACAGAAATGTTTAATACAGACTTGTGGCTTATTCTTAGAAAGAGTACACTTGTAGCAGTTAGGGACACAATGAATAAGTTAATGTGCAGTAGTATTGTAAGCAAAGTATATTTGTTACTACTGTTACCACCTACTCCATCGTTACAAAGTTGATTCTCAATGTCAGCCAGTTTAGCTTGACTTGGCGTAAAAGCAAGTGACTAACCATTAGTCCCGATTCTCCGATAGTTTTAGTTGATTCTGTGTGTCTCTCTCTCTCTCTCTCTCTCTTTTAAAATGTTTGCAGAGCGGATAAAGTTTCGAGATAAAAGCCGCTGAAACGAAATGAAACGATGCTTGGTTTACACTTATACACAAAGTTGAAGAACACTTTACACATTCCCATGAATGCATTCAACTACATTATACATACATTGTTAAACTCTATCGCTATGTGAACAATACTAATGGATATGTCTCGCATGGACTTGGAACTTGCTGTTGGAGCAGTTGGAGTTCTCTAGGTTGCTTGAGTTGAAGTTTAAGCCGGTGAGTTTGAGTTGGTGTTGATATTATGCCTTCATGGTTTGATGCTTGTTTGGGCTGAATCTGCAATGCAGTTACGTGCCAGTAGTAAATACAAGATATATATAATATTATGTATTCTTACAACAGAATAATAACATGTTTAGTAAGTAACTTCCTTTGACTTTCGTTGCTCGTGAATAGAAAATTATTCACGCAGCAGTAGCTAAGTAAGAGTTGAGAAGTGGTCTATATATAACAAACGAGAATAGGAAGAGCGTATTTGTAACACAGACCATGACCATACCATATTAGCTAGTTAGTGTTGTTAGCAATAATAAGTAAATTAATATACACACTACATACTACACGTTCCTTTTCTGCATGCATTGCATTGTTGTGCAGAACTGACGGAGTGAGTGTTGTGTGTCTACTGACACTGACAATCAACATTTTATTATACATCTATATAGCCATTGTGGCTATTCATCCATGGGAAAATCACACACACACGTTCATATTATGTATTATGAGCACAAAATAAGTAATTTTCAGGCATCGCGCATGCATCGGGAAAACAGTAGTAGAAATAAGTATACAGTGTGTGCAGATAAGTATACACAAGTTAGCCATACCTCTATACTTATTTAATATTAATAATAATGTAGTAGTAATAGTAATAAAGAAGTTAGACACAGAACTAGGATCAACTACTTAACATAATCAAACAAATGCACTCAACTCACATCACATCACAAGAACCATGAACTGCAAAACGAGCTGAGTTTATTATGTTTCTCTCTGTGTATGTAGCATTGTGTATTGTATTGTAAAATAGTTAATTGAAGATACATACACAGTGTAGAACATACTACATAGGTACGTGTTTCTGTAGGATGTGTACTTTTTACGTGTTGTGTGTGTACGTACGTATGTTTTATGTTTGTTGTATTATTACTGATAAGTATCTGAGAGAGAGAGAGACAGCTAGTCAAGTCAACTCTACAAAAGTCAACTTGAGTCACTCTCGAATTGCTTATATAACTTGTCTGGCTTCATCCACCAATCCATGTAAAAGTCAAAATCAAATACTTAAAGAAAGGTAGGTAGTTAAGTCAAAACTAAAACAATGGATTGAGAGAAGTGTATAGGCAAGGTAGTTCTACTTGCAAAGCTGGCAGTGGATAAGTAAGTACAATATAAAATATCAGTGTTTTTGGTCCGTGTACACAATACACTGCATGCAATGGATAATCATGTAAGTAACTACAAGACATTGTGGAAGATGTGTTCATGATTTATGCTCAGATTATCATGCTATGGCAGAGTAGTGTAGTGTGTGCTTTGCTTATTGTTAACTTGTCCATCTTTCCTTATTATGCATTTGTACATCTATGTATGTTCCACAATAACTATTACTACGACTATGCATGCACATAAACCGTTTTAGATATAAAAGTGATAATATGCTTTTACTAATATCTATGCACTTAAGTTTAGAGTTGTATTTCCATTTTTGATATTGTTACTGTACCAATTGCATTCTTCGGAAATGCTGCTGCTGCGGCTGGAGGTGACGTTTATTAGAGTTGTGTGTAGAAATCAGACAGTTTTTGTGGCAAACTGAATCGTTGAGCCTTTAACTAATTTAATGTTGGACATTGTGATGTTTTTAGTTGTTTCAAACTCTTGTGAGACAACGTCAATATATTATTACTGTACATAGGTATAATATTGTAATGTGCATCATTGGAGATTTTTCTTTACATGTGTAGTACACATTGTGCAATAGGAAAGATACAGTAGTATTATTACTTATTGTAGTAGTTGTAGTTGTAGCAGAATGATATTCCATAGATATGATTTGATGAGGGCTGCTACTCGTCTCTCTGCAGAGAGTCCAGGGTCTCCGCTTGACTTGACATGTCATGGCATGCTATGATATGCAAAAGTACAATGTAGATAGTTGTAGTAGATAGAGAGATGTGGCTATTTATTTGTTGAACACGAATACATACACATAGGCTTTTAATACTACATAGAGATATTGTGTAATCTCTCTGTACGTACTTAACGAATCGAATGCAATGTAATGTAGTAATAAGTATAAAGATAGCAAGTACATAGTACACTACACTACAGATACAACATACATACGGAAAAGGGAAATCACGCAACGAGCATTTGTCACGGGAGGAATGTGATGTCATGGGGATTTCGGGTGGCTCCCTACGGCTCGTCTGTCTGTTCGTCTTTTTCCGTTTGATTTTTGCAACACATACATATACACACTCATACAGAGACACTCTCTCGCCAACACACACACATACAAACTCACACACACAACACACACCTGTTGTCGGCTAATGACAAAGTCAACACGCTATCGATGATGCCCAACTCTTGAGCAAACATTTTCACTGGCGGTCTCTTTTAGACGTCTTATCGACTCATTATTGAGTAATCCTACTCTCAGGTGACAATCCTAGCCGACAAACACTTTTGTGTACATGTTATTAGTTCCCATGTGTACATTCACTTATCACCTGCCTTGAATATTGTCATCTGTCTGCTTCTATCTATTTATATATAACCACTTGGTCAAACACACTTTGTTAGTAGTTATCTTCGCCGATTTTGTCTAACACTGTGTGATGTACCGTACATTTGTAGTATGGCTATGAGTATTACAGCATCATATTAATATTATTGATACGAGTTTATGGCATTGTTCAATCATATTATTATCATAATAATGCAATGGTTTGATTTGATTTGCGGTCTGAGCTCAATGCTGTGAACACACACAGAAAAAATTGAAATACATTAGTCTGACAAGCTCACTTGTGTGATAACAAGTAATAAGCAAGCAACTAACACTAATAAGAACCATATGGAACAATCCTCTGTGTTTTTAAATTCTTTCTACGATACACAACTAGTAGTAATATGTACATGTAGTTACATACTTATGTTTGCTCAGCATCCATGACTGATTATGATTATACATACTTAACTTACCGATGATGTTGATGATGATGATGATGTGGTCATGTATGTAGTTGTGGTTTGATTTCTAGTTAATTTGATTCTTTAAAGTGGCACGGTGGTGATGAGATATGCCTGGTAGTCAAGTACAAGTATGTACAAGCATCTACTTACTAGTACTTTGTAGTTGTTGTTGTATCTGTATATTATGCTGATCAATCAGTGTATTAACAAGCCAAAAAGTGCTGTTATTTAACTAATTATGCGATTGTCAATTAAATAGGTTATGAAATTGAAATCTTGTGTAGTTATACATCTGAATTTTTAATTTCTGTGTAAACTCATTCTGTAATCATGTATCATTTGCTGTTGAACATTTCTGTCATTTTTTTTATTAATATTAAACATTCAGTGTATACAAAACAGGGAGAGATAAAGATTTTTGTGTCTCGATGCAATGATTGCTTTTATTAATGGGTAATCTATGTATAGAAATGATTAGTAGAAAAACCAATCTGTCTTTGACATCGATGCAGCTGAAATGTTTACTAAAGATATGATAAAGAGAGACATGAGGACGAGACTAGGCCATGACACGTCAATCCGTCGTCCAGTCAAGCCAGGCCAGGGTTCTCTTAATCAATCAATCAAAATTAATCTTTAATGTAGTGACTTGAGTGACAATTGACAGAAACATTGTTTGTCGGGCGAAAATGATGTTCGATATGAAAGAACGGTACGTTGTTTTTTTTGCACATTAACCTGTTTACAGCATTTTAGATAAGTAGTCAATTTGTACAATTTTTCCTGATTAAAGTCGCACAGCAGTGGACAATCGTGAAAAAATTGGAGCGACACTTGGTGATGGAATAGGACGTAATGTCATCGTATGTGTAAAATTCATATGCGACATGCACACTAATGCATGTAAGTTCTTCGTAAATGATAAGTAATGTGAATAATATTAAGTAGGTAATCAACTTTTTTCTAACTGTATGTAAGTGCTGATAGTAATATTGAATGAAACAATGATATTTCTGTACAAAGCCTTGTTTTACTGGACAATTTGCGATTTACATTTTATATCAAGTAATTTGCATCGTTGCATCAATCTTTTGGGGCTTCCTGATGGATTTGTCGTGTGATGTTTTTTATATGGTAAATGAGAATGACATAAGAGGATGGCGATATCTACGCAAAAGATGATAAGTAATGTTCTTCAACTATTTACTACGCGGTATATATTGTATAGTGATGCCCTCAGTGATTTTTTGTTTTGCAGCCTTTAGAAATAAATGTCATTGAGAAATAACATGTGGAAAGATGATGAGGTTGTAAAAAGAAAGGTTGTCGTTTCTTGTTACTGTGTTACGTAGCGACGTGGCTGGGTTGGTATGTGATGCTAAGAAAGAATGTAAGCACTTTACGAGGAAAGAGACGTGATGCTAAACAAACTTTTTCTCTGTTCCGAATTTGTTAAACACGAGTCGCGCAAAATAGAAGCCATATGTGACAGGAGATGGTAAAACCTCAATAATCGTGTCTTGTTGTGTCGTATTCCCTTTGCAACTTCTTTCTTCACAGCCAAAAGTTACACACACATGTAGTAACAACGGTGGTGCTGTATACATTACATATTATAGTATTTTTCATCTTTTGCTCTGTCGTAGCCTGCTTTTGTTTACAGTAGGTATGTGTAATGCTATAGTACTAGTAGCTTCTTAGCGACTTTATGATGGTATATTATACCGTAATGCAAAATGTAGCTACTATGTACTACTGCTACAAATACAAATAGTAAAATATATTATGGTAAATTGCTACGTTGCTGTTGAGCGTATGTGTATGTAGTTATGAAAAGCGAATGTGTTGCTACGGATTGGTTAGCAAACCAATATCTGTATGCAATACTGGAGGAAATGTCTGGGGGTGGTTATAAATTTATCGAAATCTCCTGGATATTTTGGTCACGGCGAGTAGAGGCAGGGAATCTGGGATTTTGAGGCTTTTAAAAAAGACATCGAATCTATAAAACGCTGAGTGTGTGTATGGGGCAAAATGTATTTTGAACAATGATCTCTCAACGACTCCTCGAGATATTACTGGATCGGAGAACTACTCCTTGAATCGAATGTTGTATAAAACAAAAAGCCGATGTGAACGAACGTTACGTACGTAACATAATGTGCCTATAAGTCGACACTCAGCCATAAAGAGGAATAGTTTAGGATAAGCGGAGTAAATGGAAATCCCTTTTGCTGACTCTATCCCAATATTCTCAAATGCTCACTTTATTCCCCACACGAACGAACCAACGAAAACCAAGTCGAGAAAGCGAAAATCGATGGCGAGTCAAGCTTCTCTCTCTTATTGTGACATTTTGACTCTAACCGACCGGAGATCAACTCTTATTCACTTCTTTCCACTCACTTCTTTCTTCCATTCTTCTCCCCCTACTTATATATATCTACAAACAGATGCTACCTAATTTTCGTCTATTTCCTTCCCACCTTCCATAAATTCCCTTCACTACTACTACACTAACACTAGTGTGCTGTTCACAAAATTGTCACCAAATTCTACAGACAGTCGTTTTTATACTTTATCGAATATACCTTTGTCTCTGTCACGGACTTCCTGACGACACATCATCTTTATTTTCCAATAACACCAAGAAAAGCGAGAACCAATGACTACGACATCGTAGAAAAGAAACAAGTGCTACTGTTTCAACATATCAACATAAAAATACAGTCGTACCCGTCTCTTACACATTACATCGTAGAATGCATCCTCCAAATGGACTTATCTTGTCACGCCACTATTCCACACATATATGTACATGTACCTACTAGTACATACCTATAGCTGCACAAGGCAGACTGATTTAGATCTGTCCACTCAATTTTTAAACCTCACTAAACATCTGATATTTTAATCAGATTATGTAAGACTCTCAGTTTACAAACTTGATTGTGTGAGGAGAATAGCTTCAGAGAGTTCGTAGGTACCTATTACCCATCACACTATTAACAATATCTGTGTCTCTCTGTCTGTGAGTACCATATTATTACTACAGAAAAGTATATGCAACCGAATAGGACTGTTAGTTGGGATCCCATGGATTGTTTACGATAGAAATGAATCCAGGGGGTAACCAAGTGAAGTGAAGCGTAAGTTAGAACCTAAACCTATATCACTGCATTATGAACATATACAAAAAGATAGCATGTCTATGTGTAGCATTTTTCTAGTAGGTACAAGGTAGGTATTAGGTATGTGTGTATTCTTGTAATAATATATTTATGCTTGCCTTACATTGCATTACGTACGGTTGGCACTATGCTCGTATTATCTCTACGACTCGAGTATTGTAAGTAAGCTCAAGTTTAACTTTAACCTTTATTGTAACACAAGTATGACTGTAGAATTGAAATAGGAAAGCCATAATAGACAAAAAGATGTATACCGCTGTGTATAAATGCAGTATGAATTCCTAGCGTCTTGTTTCTGTGTGAGCATAGTGTGGAGAGTCAAGTGAGGATCCTGTATATCTGTCTACCTCAACTATTCAACAAAAGGAATCAACTAGACAAAACGACAAGAATTGAGCTTCTTTACGTTCAGTCAGTCACTCTATGGGTGGATTAAACTTAAAAAGACCCATCAACATCATCGAACCTATTGACTTGAGCTTATGGCAGTTTTTTTGTTAAACATAATACTCCTCGTATGTAGTAGCAACAATACTTTACACAAGGGACGGTCCCATTCCAATTCTCCATCAGTAGAGTGCTGTAGTAAATGCTCTTGATGTATGTACACTATACACCCGTCCATGTGTAATAGAAATGTATAGGAAGAATGGATGACGAGAACATAATATTATTATTATTGTGCTACTAGCTACGATTTAATAACGATACGTCATACTAATATAATCATGTCACTATTAAAGTTGGGTAGTTGTATTGAGTGTGTGTAGTAGTACACTATGAAATAATATGAACTTATGTGTGTAGGTAAATAAATATATTATTACTAAAACATGATTTGATTGTAGGAGCTAAAGGGTTCCTTGAGTTTTGTGTAGTTGAGAGACTCACCGTGGAAAGACGATGGAGGAATGGCATCGTCACAAATGTCATGTCATCTAATCCCGCGTGAGCTTGTAAATATTGAATATTGGATTTGAAAAGATTGTATAGGAAAATGCTGGGTCGTTTGTTAATGAATGTATGAGGCGAGACCCCCTGAGTGAGTGTGAATAATATGTATGTACAACTGATCATAAGTTACTTTAATTGGGCTTGTCACGACTCTGGCTCTTTATTAGCACATAAGCATCTCTCATTAGAGTTGAAGAGTTCTTTTTTACTCATTTCATTTTTCAATTGACTCCATTCCATTCCATTCTGATTTCTTTGCATACACGCATACAGTTTTACGTTGTAGATGTGTGTTGTGTGTATTCGATGTATGTAATGTACTTTTTTAGCTTTTATGTAGTATGTAGTAGTATGTAGATTGTATGTATGTAGTAGTTAGTTTGGTTTGTAGATTGGGTGGATTGGATTGTCTGTATTATTATTATTATTCTGTTCTTCTTCGGGGATTCTCTTATTTGTTTGTTTATCACAGGGTGGTCACTCACTCACTCACTGGGCTTTCTTCCTCCTCGTTCGACGTTCGTCAAGTGCAAACTTTGCTCCCTTCTTATCTCGTCAAGTGGGTCGACGCGTCACACACAGAACCCTCCTGATGAACTGCCAAAATAACACAAAAAATCATTTTATTATCTGTCTTCTTCTCGCATACCTTTATCAAAGAACATGTACAAACTAATACTCCCAATAATCAAACGACACATTTACAAAATACTATTAAAGTTTTTACAGCATCAATGCTCAAATGTCACTTTGTAGTTTGTTCTCCGACCATCAAGACAAAGCTAACTACTTACTAACTACTATTAAATAGTTAACTACACATATTAAACATCCCATTACACGCCTTATACTTACTACCACTGTATTTATAGCCACAAACAATAAAACATATCATTACAACACAGCATTACCATTAAAAATACAACCATCTCAAACAGATACTAACTAACTTAACTAACTGACTACAGCTACCATATTCCTCTATACAGATACTTCTACAAACTACTACATATTCATGTGTTGGCATTATCTCCATACGCTATCTCATATCACTACTTGTTCAAGTAGTAAATAGTCATACAGCGTCCATCAAATATTAATTCATGTCATGTCACACATCATTGTGTCTATCTGCCACTTCATGCTTTCCCATCAGCTATCATATCGCAAGCAATAACATGCAATGTAATGCAACACACAATAATAACACACAAACATATATACAAGTACTAAATGCAATACGCTTGTCACCATATAGAATAGAAGCGTAAAATAAAAATATCTGTGATCTACAATGTACTATCTATGTATATCTTAGTAGCTAGTGTGCTTGTAAAGAATAATCGACTGAATATAACAATCACACTGTGTATGATACTATGATAATTTCTATATAAGTTGAAAAGACATTTGGTAAATAAATAAAATGCCCACATTGAATATCTTCCCAAACAGGACGAAGAAGGGACACAAACACAACAAACAAACACAACTATTTACTGACAACAATTGCTTTGAGTTAGTTACCTAGTCATGTTACTTAGTAGCATGATATGTGCTTTCAAGTCTGATTTGTTCTCGTTGTCAATTACATGCATGTAAATAGACAAACAGAAACATTCCATTACCAGTTGACTGACAATGAGTGTATACATGGCAATAGAGCTGATATTATAATTGTTCCATAAAAGTCAGCATGGCTATCACAAGAACAATACAACAACTAAGTGCTTAAGAGTCAGTAGTGCAGTATGTCACACACTAACTACATACATACATCCATACAATGATAATAGCACTAGCTCTGATACGAAGGTGCACACTAGTTTGCTAGTTGCCTGTGTACCTATGCCCATTATGACTATCTATGTAGTATGTAAATACAAATACAACTCAAAGTGATACACAAATAAATCAGTCAATCAACTATGTGAGTTTGTCGTTTAGATTCTAATTCTACGAGTAAATACTTATCCTGAATTCCAATTGAGTTGAATTTCTTTCTAGTAGTAGAGGATTTCTGTGGACAGGTATCTGTGGGTGAGTGGCTTGAGTCTAAATAAGTGAACCTCACTTCCATAGTGGACAAGATATTCCATCAAGAAGTCCCATTATGGCCACTTACACAGCAATTTACACAGGCTAAACGCTCAATTGAAGAAATGTGAACGGCATTAGTAAAAAACTGCCTCGCACTCGCACGAAGTAGTAGTAAGCAATATGTATGTATATAGCCCCAGTGCATCACATTAGTCTCACAACAGCAACTTCACAACCTGTCTGTCTTGCTGATCTACTACGAGAATGTACACACTAGCTGCACTCTTCTCTCTGTCTTGTCTTTGTACATCTACATCTTTCTATTAATGGAGTCAACTCACCTAATTAAAAAGTCACGGTACAAAATAGACACATCAAACTCTGAGCTCAGCGTGCATCGCAAAAGTGTAATATACAAACAATAGAACACTAGCAGCATAACATAATAAGTAAACTAACACCATATTATACTCCATAAAGGCAAGGTGTATGTGATATATACACAAAATAAAATAAGCAATAATATCATCCATTTCTTTGCAGCTGTATATATATTTATACATACACACATACCACATGCATACATACAAATACAACACAAGCACATAAAATACATTCCTGATACATCAACACTATGGTGTACGTCTTTCTGCATGTATGTAACATATGTACATCAAGGCACTTTCTTAAATGTTCATGAGAGTGTGAATTAATTAGGATTAGGGAACTGGTTTGTTGTCCGTTAAACCAGTTCTAGGAGCTCTAAAGCTAACGTCGTTTCCCTGAGTGATCTCCCTCTACTTTGTAACAATACAGGTCTTTCTCTCGTCAAAACTTTGCAGAGTTGGCCAGTCAGTCCAATCTAATCCAATTCACCTATGCATGCATTTAATAATGTGCAATGCCAATATTATATGTATGTACACGCACTTTAATGTTATACTCTACGTTCTTTATAACAATACACACACTACACACGCTCAACACACTAAATACTAGCACTACAACTAAATATATAATAACTTCATATAAGTAAATATCCCTACTTGCATTAGAGCATTGTAACATTGTAACTACAGGCTTATTATTATTATTACAACTATGAAGAATAAGTGAAGCTATTTATGCATGCATGCTCCGTCTCTCTCATTTCATTTCATTTCGTTTTAATCCAAACCAAATTGAATTCAAGCAACAATCGTACCATGTGCAAAGCTACGGAATACTAAACCAAATAAAATGTATACGAGTGGAATAAAAAGTAATTTAATTTATAAGATATAATATACTAATGTATGTAGCAGTAGGTATCTGTATGTTACATACGAGTACACCTGAGTACGTTACACACTACATATTATACATAAACTACAGATACAACTACTTACTAAAAGAGTAATACAAATAAAATAAAAAGAGCAAGCAAGTCACATCTAACAACAAGTAAGTAAGTAAGTAATGAAAATCAATTCTCATACATAATTCTCATGCACAGTGTACACGTCTAATGCATACTCACATACACTTATTACACACAATACAATGTACAACATCACGTCAATAATAAGCTACACACTACATACCTAGCTCTAACAATAAGAATCAACTTGTGCTAACACACACAAACCACAACACCCAATAAAAACTGAAGCTAATGTAAAGCTTCCTCTGCATTGCACATGCATTATCTCTATCTATCACTCACCTACGGTAATCACTCAAGTCAGCAGTCAGCACTAACATTGACTACAGTGCTAATGCGTATAATTCTGCATTTGTATTGTGCCTAAGTCCAACTAAACGAAACTACTGTTCGATGCATGGAAGTATATGGCATGACTAAACTAAACTAACACAATAAACAACTAAGTACTAGCACAATACATCTGTTTGTATTTCGTATGTAACATTGTTATTATTAAGTAAAGCAAAGCACATGCCACTAGAGGCATGTATGATTATAAACTATGTAGTTGAATATTACTATGATTTGCAGTTAGTTAGGTTAGGAATGGAGTAGTAGTGTAAGTGTTAGTAAGTAGGAGCAGTAGGTTTAGAAGAAGAGTTTATAAGTAACTTGTTATTGTGCTGTGTGTATGTGACTCACCTTTTGAGAACTGGCTTGAAAGCCGTTGTTGTGAGGTCAGCTGAAGAGGTCAAGCCTGAAGAGTTAGGAGCTCCTGGTGCGAAATGAGACAAACTGCCAGAGAGAAGGGGCACTTTAAGATTGGGTGGCGTTTGCGGAGGGGTATCTGTCCCTACACCTTCGGATGCGACGGGCGGTAAAAAGCCGCCGTAACGGTAAGCTGGAGGCAGAGCGAAACTCCAGGAGGAGGATACGGGCGGGGCGGCAACGGCTGCGGCGGGATGATGATGAGACATATGGCTATTACTATGTCCATGACTATTATGGCTATTATGTCCACCATGTCCATGTCCATGTCCTGACATGACATGACCATGAAGGTGTTGAGGAGGCGGCGGTGTTTTACAAGCGGCTGTGTCAGCCAAAGACCAAATTTTGGGTTTGGCCGCAGCTGCACAGTCTGACTTGAGGTCACTTGATGGGTCATTCTTTACCCCAATTGTATTATTATTGTTTACCCCTGGGGATGAGGAAGGACCGTGAGAAGAGTCACCATCGTCTGCAATAGACCAGAGAGTACATTGCAAATACTTACATGCTCTTCTTCATTCCATGTCAAACTACTACACATCAGGACAGCACTACACTACACTTCTATCGCTATCTCCAGTCTTTTTATTACTTGCTTTACGAGTTACATCCAGATACTTGTTAACAAAGCCTCTCCTTCTACTTCTAACATCCTATGTTCTTAGCTTTAAGTATAATTGTATAGGTACATAATAATAATAATATTTAAGTTTATATGCAAGATCAAATTATATGTACAAGACCCACCGACTAAAGTATAACTTAACGAGCTGGATTCATTTTCTAGGCAATTGATTCCGAAACCATAATAGTAATGGAGTCATATTAAATTACATTATGTACATTTATGTGTCAACCCTGTCACCCCTCCCTCGTGCCTCTTTCTTTCTCACAATCACTCACTCAATGCCTAGAATACTAAACAAGCAGCTCCGGCTTTAAAAAGTCAGTGCAATTAAGTGTCACATTTTGATTAAGGACGGATTATGTGTATGTGTGTTTGTGTTGTGTCGTCGTCTTGTCGTGACGGTCGTCGGTATACTCTTAATGTGTACTAACAGTATACCCCAATCGTCATCTCTATATTTTATACTACGAGTACATCGTTCTTTATTTGCGTATTGGTTTTTGGTGCGTACGTAGTACGTACATAAATACTACGATGTATAGTATCTGTATTGTATATGTAATAATAATATTATTAACATAGTGGTAGTAAATAGGGTGAATAGTGTGTGCTACACGAGTGTTGCTCTGCTAAAAGTATAGGAGTGTTTCATATACAGTTGTAGGGAGAATATACAAAGTGATGCATGGAAATAATATATTGAAGCATCTCTGACTGACTTGAGTTGACTTGGCTGATGTTGATAGCATAGGAGACGAGATGATTATGTGTACGTGTACGTGTCCGTGATTGTGTATGGTTGAGTGCCAGTAAAAAGAGAGTCTCGTCGGCTGAAAGTAATCCTTGATGAAGTATGGGCCAAGGGGATTCTATAATCCTCTGTATGCCTAACCCTTACCCTTTATCCCCTCATATTACTCACATCACACACATCTATTCCTATTCACTATTCACCCTATCACTAAAACTCGTCTCTATCTGCTACTGAATTTTCAGTCACTCATTCTTCGCTTCACTCTTAATATCACACACTCTCTTCGCTATAATGTGCTTCTTTTATTTATTTAGTAGTCGAGTTAATACATATAATAACTGTACGAATATCTGTATGAATATATGCAATGTATATGTACATGATGGTGTGTCTGTGTTTATATGGTATTAATATATTACTTGCTATTATTTTATGCTTTCAAATAATCTGTGCAAGAGTAGGTATGTGTACGCACTAGCTAGCATTATGATACCTATTATCCCTAATAATGCATTTATTTCATATATCGTTAGTTTCAGAGCTATACTTTAGATATATATTTTATGTTTTGTAGGAGCTTAGTAGTAGTATAGCTACTGATCCATTTATTTTTCTTTATGATGATATTTTGGGTGAAACCATCGAGCTTAACTGTGAACTACAGAACATGACTTGAACAAATGTAGTTACTAGCTAGTTTGTATTGTTAGATATTATTTGTTCAATGCTGTGGAAACTTCAGCCTTTTTTAAGAGTTCATCATTAACTTGTAGTAATCCAATGAATTTTCTATTCTATTTTTATGCAGTTACAACTATATGTACCATGTACCTAGTTGTATCGTCCTGCGAGTAATTCTATTCTTGTAGATTTCTCAATGAATATTACGCAGTGTTGGTATAAAATAAAATATATTATTGTTAATATTTTATGCTTATTGTTAGTAATGCTTTATACCTATAAATAAGTCTAGTACCTACTGGTGCTTGCCCCGTCCTGATTGTAAAAATGTGTATCTACTTCTCACAGAAGAATATCAAAAAGTTATTTCTTACCGTCGTCATCTTTGATATCATCATCGTCGTCATCAGTTTTATTCTTGGGCTCCCATGTCATTTTATTTTCTTTTTTGAGTCTTCGTCTGGCATTGGCAAACCAGGTGGACACTTGTGTCAAAGTCATTTTTGTGATAATGGCCAACATGATTTTCTCCCCTTTGGTCGGGTAAGGATTCTTTTTGTGTTCATTTAGCCAAGCTTTTAAGGTTGCTGTGGATTCTCTGGTTGCGTTTTTTCGTCGAGCAGCTAAATCATAGCCTCCACCATACCTGTATGTATCATGTTCGCAAACACATGACAAAGGAAAAGAAAGACAATCGTGAGACGAGTGAGACATGATGGCAATAAGGAGAACAATTACTCTTTTATATTCTAACAAGTTTCTTGGCTCATTACTTGATTTGCTCCTTGTAATTAGCTACACGTCTTTCATATGTACGAACAAGTGTAGTTTATGATTATGTATAACATTATTATGATAATTTACAGCCATATAAATCCCCTGTGAATTTTCCCATTACACTAAAGACGCTACAAGAAAGAGTCATACAGAGTTAGAAAGAGAGAGAGTTGGACAATCTTTTAGTGTTAAGAATCGGCGCATCAATCACCATAATATTGCTCTTTAACTTTAACGACAGGCTAATTTGAGGCAGACAAGAGTGCAGACTACTATTCACACCTCACTATCCTTGCATAAACGTCACGCACTGTTAATTGCCTTGAAAAAATGAGGTAGGTCAAGTGCCAACGGAAAGATACAGCACAGGATAAAACATCAAAGTGCACTGGGTACATTGTTGGGTTGTGTATCGTGTGCACACTCTAGACTCACACTCCTCACAAGAACATGTATCAAGCAAGCAAGCTACTCAACTACAACTCTCAAGTACTTGTATATTATGCTCATCTCCTATAAAACATTACATTAGAGACTCATTACATTACGCTACACTAAAAATACAATGCAGCGTAATTAAAATCGTACGGAAATGCAAAGCCATCGCTCTGCTGCGAGAAACAGTAGTCAGCTCAACAACTAACTGCGAGATTTTTACTGTAATTATTTAATTATGAGCACGACGAGTGTTAAACCAAGGAAAATAAAACTGCTGCACTCCTGTCATGGATTTTTATGTAAAAGTAGCACTTGAGTAATAGCTGAACGAGGAGACTTGATTTTGATTTCCAAGTCCAACAAGGCAAAAAGTGTAGCTTTTACACTTATTGTTAGTGAAACTAAAGCAGTAAAGTAACTCACACAGTATGAAATGATCCAGGCGAACACAACCCTTTGTGTCGTTTGATTTGCTCCCTGCTGTGACCCCACTTAAAAGAGCTCCCCTTAATGCATTTCCTCTAACTTGGCTTCCGCTGGTTACCCGGGCATTTCCGAGTCACACATTCATCTCTCAATTTTATGGCTGACGCGGTTACAACTACTACTCCTATGCCTTCCTATATAAATATTGTGGTGTGTTCTTCTACTAAATATAATGACATGCTACTGTTCCTCTGCTGCTATGTCATGTCAAACCATTACTTAGCCATCTCTGATGTACAACTACTGTAATTTCTTGATTCGTCATGGTTACTTTACTTGGTTCAGCTAGCCATGGCCTAAGTCAGCCTTCCTTTTGCAAAACTGCTTATTGTTGCTAGAATTCTAAGTTGCAAGCTTTGATCAGCTAAGTATATACTACTCCTACTACTTGTACTCCTACCTCATACTTATCTCTACAATGTTTTATATACATTATATAGCGAATAGAGATATCTCCTGGTGAATTTATCTCTTGCACAAATCTCAAAACCCATCTATCTACACAGCAATTAAACGTAGCTTGCCATACAGTGTATAAAGCTTATACTGAGATAATTGCAAACTCTCCTGTGTGTCTAACTGCCTAGTGTTACGATTACACGTAGCAGTAGTATGTCTATATCATAATAGCGCATACAATACAACACACACGTACAGTGTTGCTAACTACATGTATTTTGTCAAGTTGCAAAACCCATAAAGGTAATAAAACCACACAAGCTTAAAATTTGTATCCAATTCCTCCTCTCAAACATCCGTGCTTGCTTGGGTTATTGTATCGAAATAGATTGGAATTAATTTACAGACAGTCAGCAGACTGCAACTATACTCAAGATATTTATAACTGGATAAGAACAAAGGTCAAAATCTTGGTGAGATGAGATGATGAGTGGAATTGCTTTGAGTAAACTTATATCGCCTATGTATGTATGTAAGCAAGTAATGTAATGGCATGAGGGGAGAGAAGCACACAGAGAGAAGAGAGAGAGAGGAAAAGATAGTTGAAAATGATGATCATCTTTTATGATGTGTATAGAGTAGGTTCAGACAGCTAGATATAGCTGTGATAGCGCTGAGAATGGATGTAACGCAGTCATAGAGACGATATAGATTAGACGAGTAACTAATTCAATTAAAAATTCATGAGCCCCGCAAACTGCTGCTTTCCCAAATTTAAGTTGAGTTGAGCTATTGAGCTTTTTGTTGGCTGACTTGACTGGTATGTAAGTATGTAATGTGTGGCTTGCTTTACTCTATACGAGGTTAAGACAATAATGAATAGATACAGAATTTGAAATTGAGAAGCACGCTACGTAAAAGGTATCGTATCGGTATGGAATGGATGGCATGCCAAGCTGGTAACTTGTGAGATGACTATTTCGATAGTTTTATTTAATGCTTGATTTACATTTCAAGTGCCAAGAGAAGAATAAGTAAGAAAGGGAATGGTACTACGAGAGTCAGAGTATATTAGCAGTTAGTAAGTACTCTCTCGCACTCCTACGTAGTACCATTGATACTTCTCTAGTGAAGGAAATAAGGAAAGGGTGAATTGATGCCTTGGTAGAATGTAGTG
This sequence comes from Pogonognathellus longicornis, assembly GCA_034694085.1. Taxonomy (NCBI): domain Eukaryota; kingdom Metazoa; phylum Arthropoda; class Collembola; order Entomobryomorpha; family Tomoceridae; genus Pogonognathellus; species Pogonognathellus longicornis. Next base: position 24,915 of record JAQFYB010000974.1, read on the forward strand.
GATGATTATAAGAGGAGAATTATTGGAGAGAAGAAGAATAAGAGAGGATGCGATGAGATGAGTTGACCGAGAGGCTTGCGAGTGGAGATGTATGATACAGATGGGAAGTGGAAGTTCTGGAGACAAGGGGGTATGGACCATGTCATAATAAATCAGTAAAGCCAGCGAGCAGTGGCAGTGGTTCTCTAATCTAATTTGGGAAAGTCAGTGTGTGGGATCATGAAATTTCATGTGATCAGTATGTGGTAGAGATGAGCAGGGGGTTTAAGAGTTTAGAGACTGACCCGTATGCTGCTGCGAAGGTCGGGTCATAAGGATAGTAGCCTGAGTTAAGACTCCCAGGGTTTGGCCAGCATGACACGTCGCCAGTTCCGCTCCCTTCTTTCAGACCTGCATACGCCCCACCCTAACAAACACATCCATTATCAGACAAACAGATCCCATTCAAGAATAACATCACATAACATATCTCTTACAACTAACAATCTCCTATTACTGAACACTCGACAGGCCATAGCCGTGCCATACTACACAAACACATACACTCACACTATATTTACAGTTAACATTATTATACACTACCTTATTCTTATCACACAAATATTACTTACTACTACATACTACCCGCTCTATTCTATGTACACATGTAGGTTCTCATTGTTGTCCTCTCATTACGATTTGCCACACTACACACAATTGTCGTTTTGACACTGTAAACACCCATTTCGTCTATTCTCTGTATTAGCTACTGAAAATGTTACTTTTCTCTAAATAATGTCTCTTTAACTTGATCTTTGTGTACCATAGACATGTTTCTCGCAACTTCTTATTTATTCATGCATTCTAATACCTACTTACTACCTAACTATAAGTATACTGTAAAGTACTGCCTGCTATGTTATTACAGTGTGAGCTGTATGTATTTTCTTAAGTATAGCTGTGTATGTATCTACCCTGATTTGTAAAATATAATATGCATAACAGTACAAGTTACTACATAGCTAATATGCATTTTTGTCTACATGTATTTTTGTAAGGTACATATTATTATCTTGGCTTGTATACTTTGGCTAATAATGCATGTTTTTCTCAAATAACATTTTTACTGGTGATTACCTACCAAATGTTTAACAATAATTGAGCACAGTTAACATTTTAACTACATATTACTTTTACTAGTCAACGATTTCGACAAATAAATACTCAACAAAATGTAAATAAGAGGAATTACATCAAAGATGCTATCTGTCATACCATTTATCTACACTAAACTTCTCAACTTTGTAAGCAAATGGTGTATTGTGGCTTGTTTTACGTTTACTACTAGTGTATGATATGCATGTAACAACTAACTACTACTTCATTAAACTATAGATATTGTAGGTACAGCTTAAATAACTTTGGGTTCTTATCCAACACAACAAACACCACAAGTTACAAACGAACCCACCATCATCATGTTCCATATATCACATGCAAATACAAATGTTCCTTGCTATACTTATACATACATGTACATGGGTGTACCTAGCTAAATATTACACACAAAAATATAGACGATGTATACAAACATTTCTATTAAACACTCCATACTTGTAAGCTATTTTTCTGGCACTACACTATTACTATTATATCAAGTACATGTGTTTTATAAAATATTTACGTATTACTTATTCATACAGAGTTAGGTTTAATATACATGTGTGACATTACAACACAAGAAAATTCTCAGACACAGAATGAAAATGTCATAGTCATGTCATGTCCATGTAAAGATAAATGATGAATGTTATGTGCTCAAACGTATGTTTTCTGTGAAATCTGATCTGTGCCTATTATGCTCGACTACCTACTTACATTACATTACAAACAACGTCTACTTTGTCCTGTCTGAAATACAGCGTTAAAAAAGTGACAAATAGTTTTTCTTACCAGTGGCGAGTAAAAGGCAGATGACTCCAGGGATGGGTAAGGATTTTGTTCTGTCGGCGGGGCGTAAGGGGTAGGGGCATAGGCAGTGAGTCGAGGGTATGATGACAAGGTCAGTCTGGTAGGGTCATACTGGCATGAACACACAGACTGACCTGTCACTGGGTCAGTCACTAGAGGACGGCCTCCTTCACAACACGATGTACCGGGAGATGTGGTCACCCCCGTTGGGGATGTGGAGCCACTCATTCCTCCGGATGATGAATTCGGTGAGCCCAACAACTGCTGCAAAAGAAAAAAAAAGAAAAACACGGTCAAAATTGTAATTCGATAATAAATAATCGATCGATACGAGTCAGAGAGTCACAACTGTTGACATGCATTTGATTATAAAATGTAAACTGTGTACTCGTATGTTATGTACACTCACACACTTTCAAAATGTTTACTCAAATCAAAACTGTATTACTTTTATGCTTATCATCTCCACAAATAAAAGTTACATGACAAATGTAAAGTAAAGGTAAATAGAGCAAGGGAAATTATCATGAGTATTCATTCACAGCAACTACTAATAGAATGTATCTATGCATGTTCAACACAACTACTGAGTTAGTGGATTAGTCACATCATTACAACGTGTTATTAAAAGATTTCAGAGAGTTGACGAGCCACAGAATTGTCATATCAATGTGACAATGCTAACACAGGAACAAAAGGAGCATGCTTAATTGACAGTAATACTGTGTGATAAGATGAGATACAAGCATTCATACATTAGTAGTCGAACACGACTAATCAATAATACTCTACATACAAGAGATACTATACGTTCATCGGATTTCCAAGGAAGTCAATTAGTCAACTGTCAACAACAACCAAGTTATTTCATCGATGAATTATGAGCTGAGAAATAATTCACAGAACTAACTACATTATTAAGTTGCATACTCATAATACTCAAGTCAATACTGTCTAATTTACCTACATACTGCAGCATACAGTTAGTTACCAAACACATTGGTTAAACGTATTAGGTATACTCTGAATTGAATGAGGTGTTATAATGCTTAGCACACGTACATAAAGAAATAAACATGTGCATCATAAATGAAGAGTAAATAGACAGTTACAAGCGTATTAGCTTGAAATAACATGCACAAATCAACAGAATAGAATAAATGAACAAACATCGGAAATGGGCTGTTAAAAATGTAATGACTCGGTCTAGACAAGTAGTAGCAGGAGCAGTAAGTAATAAAGCGCTAAGGTGTTAACGCAAAAAAGTGTGTGCGTACAGTTACACAGTTGTTATGTGATACAAAAGATAAACTGATACGAGCAGGCCAATAATGTGCACACATATAGTAGTACATTACAACTACATAGAACTACAATACTGTTGAGTTGATGACTGTTTGCTTTCAATACATTAAACATACAACACAACAAGTCAATCAAGCTTTATGGGAAAATACTGTGCATCTCAACAGCGTTAGTATTGACATAGCCATACATACATACATTCATTTCAAACAGGAGCATACAGAATACAGACAGAATAATGATCTATATCTACATAATGTATCTATATATACACTAGGTATAGAATAGAGGTATACTGCTACTCTACTGGAGCTATGCATTAGGTACTACTTGTATTGGGTTATGCTAATAGTAATCTAATGACTATAGATTTTTACAAGGCTACAGAGCTACAGTCTACGCAACAGTATGCAACAAGATGATTCTAAATAGACAGACTTGATTTCCAAAGAGAGACAGAGAAAAATTTGACGATCAGTTCACAAAATTGGCCTCTTGAAATTGTTTTTAATTCACCCTTTGATATTGAGGTGCACCACTCCCGAGACTTGTTACTCCATCCAACTTAGCTAGGTCGTAGACACCGTTGTTAGTATAGAAAACGGAGCACATGGTGTCTGTGTGTTTTTTGAGTCGGTGTTTTCTGTATCTTTTAGGTAGATTGAAGTTTATTAAACTACTACGTAGGTATGTATGTGTGTATACTTAATTTTTAATTGGTCTGTTTGGTGTGTTCTCTAGTAATATTGTATACAACTACATACAGATATTATTTTTATGTACTCAATGTTCCGTCCAGCTTGACTTTTATACAAACAAATACAAACAACTGACGTGTTGTGTATGTAATTATTTTTGCAAAATTCACAATCTTTTTACGAGACTACATAAGTAATTAATGTAATGGCAATTCGTAATTTAACTATATATGTATATAGGTAGGTAGGTACAAATTGACTGGCGAATTTTTATGGCACTTTGTCACTGATTGACGCAAAAAGAGTGTGTATTGTATTGTATGTTGAACGGGGACGTTTGTTTCTCCTAGTACATTTTTACTACAGACTTGTGTACAAAATCTTAAATATGGTATTTAGACTTACGGGAGAGAGTCACAAAGTGTACAATTAGACGGTTAGAGTGTACACAGGGAAATGATTGATTTTCGTTATTTGTCCTGCACTATATAATAATTAACTTTTGTGTTGGAGTTGTGTTCGAGTGCAGTTGAGTGGAAGTGTGAATTGTAAGTACAATGTAATATTGGAGCACAATCACAGTTCGTATAGGATTAATACAGTGCACAAGATTAGAATAATGGGTGAGTAGGTAACAAAGAGTGTGGTGGTGTTGTGGTGTCGTGTCGTTCCTGTCCACGTTATGTTACGATACGATTCGTTGCCTTGTTTACATTAATAGAAGATGAGTGAGCGAAGTTCGTGCACATAGGACAGGTGCAACGAGCCGGGGCACGATAATTATATTGTAATAGGAGAATAATAACAGGTAATTGTGATGATGATAATGTTCTTTCGTTTCTTTCAGCTTTGTGAACTCAGTTCATGGTAATCGTTATAAATGTACTGGAGTGGAGATGAGTTATTGACGTGTTGCTATACAGAGTTGTAGATTCACTAGGAGATTTCCTTTATGAAGCACACATATAAAAATATTATGAATACGTACGAAATGCGATAAGATTTAGCATACAGTGGAGAGTAGGTATATAGTAGTAGGTAACAATTAAAGAAACCGAGACCATTAAACTTAATAGGACCAAGTGATTTGTCAACCAACGCAATAATATAAGACTCAAATGTGACACGTTAGTCTGTACAATAAACAGTTAGGTATAGTATTTACTTAATAAATATTGACAGGTTGGAGAAAATTGCCTGGCTGTGTTTGTCTAGGTAAATAAAAGTGATTTATATAAGTGTGTGTACCTGTGTAATTTTCCTAGTGTATTCAATTGAGTTGAGTTGAATTGAATGAAAAGTTTGCTACACACAAACAAATGGAGAAAATGAGTTTAGTGAATAAATAATAAAAATTGATACATATCTGGTGATGATAGGATGAGAATCACGTAAAAGCTATGTGACAACAAGTTAAAAGGAGTCCTGTGTAAATACTAGAGTGAATATACAGACACACACGGTGGTGGAAGTGGCTGGAGTGACACCCGAGTGAGTTTTGTTGATGTGATGTGATGTAAATTAGTAATGTGTATTAGCGAGAGGATCGTTAAGGTTTAAGTAGCCGGAGTTAAGTGTGAGTGTAAGTATATATAATATGTTGATTGGTCGTGCTCCGAGCGAGCGAAGCACAGAGCACAACACGTACCCGTAGAAAATAAAAGAGTCTCGTGGACTATGAACAGGACAAAAGTTAACTAAAAGGAGTTTGCTTGACTTTGTGTACAAAACAAGAGAGTTTCGTGTTTTGAGCTTTACGTTTACCTACTATTCCTATTTGTATACACAGCAGAACACGAAGCCAGAAGAATACGAGAATGGAAACAGACACACAACAGACAAACAGTTTGCTTGAGCTTTGGTTGGTTTTCTTGGTTGAGAAAAGTATTTGTATTTGTACTTGGGAGTATAAAGTTAAAGTTGAGTTGAGAGTTGAGTGTGTGCTTACCTGATTATTATTGTTGTTGTTGTAAGTGGCAGGTGAGTATCCAAAGTAAGACATGACTTGGTTGTGCTCAGGTGTGAGTATAGAATGGAACTAACACAGGGTGTCCCAGGCTAGCGCAAACGCGACGAGTCAGAATGGAGTTACAGGGGCACCTCCTTTTTGACCCGATTTGGAGCCAATTGGGTGGATCCATCGCAAGGATTGGATAGCACGGCTCTTGTTCGTAGTTTGTCTTGGGGCTTGTCCAACATCTTGTCCTATCAGCCATTGGATTATGCTAATCCCTCAAGACACGATTTCCCTTTTATCCACACACTTCAACCATTAATTACCTGTCTATTAACCCCGCACCCTCGACTCCACTAAGCTGCATTAGCAACCATTACCCACCCACATGTACATACACATGTTACACTTGTCTCGACTATCTCCAGCTTCAAAACTCTTTCTATTATAAATGCATTCCATTATTACATTACATACATACATTCATCCATACATACACACTACACATTATATCTCTACTACAATGCAACACACACACACTACAACCAAAAGAACATTGAATACACAACTTTGCAGCTTCAGTCAGAGCTCAACTCTCTCACTCACTCTACTACATGTATATCTCTACACACTCACACACACAAAACATAGCAACCTTTACACACACACTCACTCACACAACAGCCGCCCATAATATAATCCTCTGCACTTCCTCTCTCCTACATACAACCTAGTAGTATTACTATTACTTACTTAGAACCAACTACTACAACCACCACCACAATGCACCACGAACCAACACACAGCACACAAAGCAATACAAATGCACATACACAACTTATTCTTGCTTTACTTTGCTCACTCAGTCTTTTCCAACAACTAACTCGCAAACCATCATCCTACTACACTCTCCTACTACCAGAACATACATACCTAATGTTATTATATCTGTAGCAATACAATCCTACTGCCCTATGATGATATTATTATGATCCTACACACTCTTTCTGTTCTCCTATCCTAACCCATGCTATTCTATCATCATCTCATCCTCATCCTACACTTCTATTACTACTACACTGCCACTACATCAAACACACACAAAATCAACCCGTATATCTCTTTCTCTCTCCTACACTCCAACTCTCCTATAGCCAAATGGAAAGACGATCCACTTATTCGACTCGACTGATGCGTTAAAGCTCCTGCTCTTATTCTTCAACTCCTATTCCTTCCATACTACACATATTATACCTAATGTTCGTATACTATTTCTACCATGCAGCACACCATACACCGCATGCACATGGATATCCCTATCTCTATTACTACATGTAAGTGTAGTGTGTACTGTGTAGGTACTTCATACTACTACTACTACCTACGACAACATAAGAGAACGTCGCGTTTATTCTCTTGTGAAGTTTGTACTAATATTATATGTGCTATCTTCATCCGCAGTATGTATTTGTGTGTGTGAGAGTGTGTAGAATTGAATTGAGTATGGGACACATATACATTGAGTACATACGTGCTTATGTAGCTACATGCTACATGAGTTTATCCTTTATGCCCATTTGATACGAGAAAAGCATATGTACATGTAGAGAGATGATAGTTAAGTAGTTTTCTCGTCTGCTCTTGTGCTGTTCTGTGTGGTGGCTGGTTGCTCCATTGGAAATCTTATTGCTTTTCTTGCCATGCCTTACTAATGGCCCTGCCTACTACTGCAACTCTGAACATAGTACAAAGAGACACAACAACTACTACTACAATCTCTATGCTATAGCAAATCTATCTTTCAACTTGTCTTAACTTAACTGAACTGCTCTCCATGCTTACATTACCTAACATTACATTACGTTATTACATAATACATTGCATTTACATTGTACTTGTATGGCTCTTTTGCTCGAGTCAACTCTCCGAAGATTTCCTTTGCTTTAGTTTAGTTGACTTTTCTTGTTTTGCCTTGTAGTTGTGTCGTGTAGTCCTTGTTGCGAATTTAATACTACTTTGAGAGATCTTGTAACTGGTCTGATAGTAGTTGATAGCTTGTAGTATACAAAAGGGACACGAATGTAAAGACCCGAGTACAATCAGCCAAAAGAGAGAGAGCAGGACCATTGGCATATTGCGAAATCTGTCCCTGCGGATCGTGTCGATTCTATTATTTGATTCTCATGTACAGATGTTCGTGCTACACACTACACAGATTCTCTATATTGCAATCTGATGTACACTTCATTTTCGCATTTTGAATCTTCAGTCTCTAGAGTTGTCTCAGCCTCGCTTTTCTTGTTCAAGGATCCTTTTTAGTCACACATTCAAGAAAGTACCTAGGTACACAATTCCTTTCAACTTTCCACAGGAAGAACACTAAGCTTCAAAAAATTTATCAGGCAATACTTATAGAGTGACGAGAATGCTAGTAGCACGCAAATATATTAAAGAAGACATTGTAGACTGTAGGCATATGATGTACCTAGTAGATGTAGAAATTCTGAGCTTTTCCTACTTATTCATCGTGGCTGCCTGGAATCTTTTTCCAGTTTCGTTCTCATTCTGATTTGTATTCTAAACTCTTTTTCGTGATGCACACATGCGATGCAAAAACAGAAAGCGAGTGGAACTTGATTAGGTTGAAGTGATACACATATGTGAAATGTGTGTATATAGTTATGCATGATATACAGGGATGTATAAACATCCTTTTTCAGAGTGCAGAATATAAAAATATAATGATGAATGTAAGTGTGTAATATTTGTATGCGAGTGATGTAGTAATGTAATAAACATTGTAGATTTGTCCGCGAGGTAATTCAATGCCATGCCATGTCAGATAAAAGATGCATTTTCACACGCCTTCTCTTCTTATTTTCATCGTGTAACATCTCAACTTGATGTTATGCTACCTTTCAGCGTTTTACGTACAGCATAATGCTGCATTACAACTCATCACATCAACCGATTACTTACAGGTGTATGTGTATTCAAATTATGCACTACACAATTCATCATAAACATGATTTATTCCAGTATGCTAATGCCAGCCTGTGTTTTAACACTTTCAAAGACTGAATACGTATTAAGACTTAACAATCTCTATAGTATATACGTACCTACTAGTATGTGTTTATGCTTTGATGTTGGTAATTATCCATTATTAATATACCAATTTATTCTGACACTATTATTACAGCATTACATAGAGAGCACTTATTGTTATACGAACAGTACAAGTCCAAATTGCTGAGTAGGTATATTTATCTATGCATGCAATGAAAGTGTTTAAGCTGACAGGGCATTAATAAGGGGAATTAATAAAGAATGCGAAAGAAATTTTTCCTAATGTTTTCCTTAATCTTGACTTGTATACTTACAAATGACACTTGATTTAAGCCACAGAAAAATGACACTTTGTGTGAATAAATGGTGAATAACAAAGAAAAGGTTAGAAAAGCATAGCTGTTTTTCTAATAGCAAGTAAGTATTGAATGAGGAATGAAGGAATGGTAGTATAGAGAAGTTGACGTTCTTGCACACTTTGTTCTTTTCATTTCCTTAAAGGGGAAAAGTCTTTTCATGGAGAGCATGTTCTTCAAATGGAGACAGATTCTTTTGTGTTCGAAGTAAGGCTGGATTTTCTGTCAAAAGATTGACTTTTCCCATAAGTCTACGGAACGCAGCCCATTTTTCACATCAAAAACTTGGCCCTGGCTCAAAAATAAAATCGCAGAATGTGTGTTCGTGTATTTTTCCTTCTTCTTGTGTGCTTGTTCAACTCATTCTTCCATGAAACTTGATTTGATTGTAAATTCGTGTTTGAATTTGCAATTAAAATACATCTTGTTCCGTACACAGAACAAATATACTGAGTATCTCTGCATTACACACAGTCTGAACGATTGCTAAAGTACACAGTGTGTGAGGTCTACTATTACTACTACACATACTAGTAGCTGTTCTCAAGCTAACACAATTTTCAATTACAAAAACTTACATAGTAGATCTCATTAGATTCTATTTTATAGGTTGCACTATCCAAGCAGACGACTAAGAGACTATTTATTATGGTTCATTATTTTACTAAACTATACATATAAATTTCAAACCCACTAGTTATGTTGATGGCAACATCCGATGAAAGGACAGCATTGTAATCCGTCGAGTTGAACGAAATGGCAATGCATTGCTTTGCAACGCAAAAAAGAAAGAAGGAGTAGAGAAAGGCATTTTGCTGCATAAAGTAATAGCAGGAGCAGCAGTAAAAATCTCTCTCGACTAGTTGAGTTAAAAAAAGAAAAATTCAGAGTTAAATGAGTCTTGGGAAGTAACGAGAACAAGTGTGTCTTCTCATTAGAATAGTGACACGAGACATACATTTTTGGATTCGCTCGAAAAAATTGTCATTCTCTATGCATGTTTCTCTCTAACGTTTTAATAGTCGGATTAATAACTTATGTGCAGTCTTAATTAAGCTTAATTGCACCTTTGTACCAAAGGCACTTACTTGATGGTCGTTACAACCGAATTGCAAAAGTTGTCGCTCAACCAAACCATTCTGCCCACAGTGTGTTGTGTCTATGTACAACTTGCCTTGCTTTGGTTAATTCTAAAAGTCAACGTGGCGGAGTCATATCAACTTAGAATCAGATTGCCTCTACATACTAAATGCATGCACATGCTTAAAACTTTGTTATGTGTGTTGTGTTTGTTTCTAGCAGAATACATATGGAACGTACATTTGGTGGTGTGTGTGGTTTTAGCTTTAGTAGCGGTAGCTGGCTGTCTGTCTGTGTGGTAGTACGTAAATAATTGCCCTTTTATTCCTTTTTGCTTTTAAATATGACATACACACCTATTTACCTTCATTTGGAAATACACCGTGTGTGTGTGTTGTGTGCGTACAACAGTAAAATGAAATGAAATTCGACTCTTAATTTAAGTGCTGGAGGGCTACGAATTATGATCTTTTAATTGCGATTATTGTGATTTAGCCGAACTGTTCACAGTTTATACAAGAAGGGATGTCGAGAAAGTTTAGTTTTATGACTGAAAGCGGATGTATTTAGTGGAATTTATCAAATGTCATAATAATATGAGGATTGAGATTGTGAGTTGAGCAACGTAATATTATTCGCTATTGTTGGTTTGTTCGTATTAAATATTTGTTGATAGTTGTTGCGGTGGAGGCTGAAGTAGAAGTAGGCAAGGCAGTTGGCGTACTAAAATTTATTTATTTATGTTGCTATACTACAAGAGTACAGACTAAACATAACTACTACTAGCCAGCTACTTTTATTACAATAGAAGACTAGTACACAACAACACACACAAGTCACTAAATACTAATCTGCGTGGCAAGAAGTGTATCTTTAGGTAGAGAGCATTATATTATGTAGTTTTGGTGACTTATGTAAGTTGCATCGAGGAGGGACGTTTGTGCGTCAAGACTTTATATGGCATTTACTTTGGTAGTTTAGTTGAACTTGAGGAATTCCGTTTTGTTGTTTTACTCCATGAAAAACAGCACTAAATGGCTAGGTAATTAACACAGTCGTAAATTCTCAGTTAAATGAATTCAGCTCCCCCCATTCCATGTACGCTGGGCTTTATGATGAACGAGGAAATATTACTGTTTCATTGCTCTATTGTTTTCATTTTTGGGGCATTTTTGGGCGAAATTATGGAAATGATTGTCTTTCCTCATGCTCAGTCTCGAGAAACTTGTATTTTCCTCGTAAATCATATTAATCTTAAGCTAAAAGAAGCTTACAATCCTTTGCATTTTCTAATGACATGAAAAAACAACAAAAAACAAAGCTCTTCTACACAACTGCATGAATTACTCTCCGCTTTTACTTCGACTACTTAATTTGAACTTTTTCAATAATTCCTCAAGAGAATATCTCTGTATACTGTGTATACATATACAAAGAAGATTTCTTTCTTAGCAGTGTATAGTATAATAGTATCATGAGAGCATCCGTAAACGTAGGAGGGGATTGAGAAAAACGAAAGAACGTGTAAAAAATATTCAACTACTACAATACTGCAACTGCAAGTAATGAAGGAGGCGATTAGATTCATCAGTTGAAAGTTTTCATCCACGTAAACAGTCGTCTTTATTTCATTGTAATTTATAATTTGGCCCCATCTCTGCAATACTCACTAGACTCAATGTCGATGAAGGATATTACAACAAAGCTCCCCTCTTCTTCTCCATCCCTATCATCATCAATTCAATTCAATAAAGCACAATACCACACACCACCACCATGTCACACTGTTTTAATACAGAACCCTACTACCATATTACTCTATCCAACATTTACACTCCAACTCCACCAATATGAACGCAAACTGTGCTTAATGTAGTAAGTAGTTGTATATCGTCAATAGAATTGTATTATTGGCTCCAACTGAATACAGTAGTAAAACACTGAAAGGAAATGCGAAAGAAGGGGAGTCGTGGCTTAACTTCCCTATAAATACTCCATTAGGCTTAATAAGATTGCTATTTTTGCATTGCATTGAGAGTAATAGCATTTGCCTTCAATTTCACTCTATTGTAAATTAGTGTTACAAAAGTAACGCCATTCATTCTGCCTACCTAACCTAACTAACGTTGCTTACAATCCCATGACTTTGTTCAAAATCCAAAGAATAATAAGGTCTAATGTTGTGTGTGGCCGTAACTAACAAATTGAAATGCATTTGGTAGTGTGTATGAGAAGCAATGTTGTCTATGAGTGTGTGAATTCAACAATTTTCACAGAAATGAGTTTTAATTATATGCTAAAAGCAAAGGTTGCCATTTTTACATTGCTGTAACGTTGTTTGTACAAGGAAGTGTAGTGTTTGAAATAGGTAGGTACTTGATGTAACAATCTTATACATATACATTACTTGCTAATAAATACACTGCACTGTTATTATAACTGATGAATAAATGAAGTGATGAAGTTTATTGTAAGTAGCTCTTGAAAGTATTCAAGTAAATTGTACAAATTTATTAACGTTAACGAGAGTGAGGATTAGGAGAATCACTGTGCATTTCGATTGACTAAATGGTTAAATGGTAAAAGTATATTGGTAAAGATAGGATTATGATACAGTCTTGGTAAGTTAATTGTTATTGTGACTTTAACGAAGTCGTGTCTCTAGTTGAGTTGAACTAATGTGGAGCGTTGTGTTGATTATGAGGATTGATTATTGATTAGTTAATGGAAATGTTTTTCCGAGTCATTCCCCTCTTATTTACTTTCCCCTGCTGAGACACAAATTGCTACACAATGATTCCCAAATATCTCTTCACTTAGGCATTTCACTTAACTAACTCAGCCACAAAAACAAGGTAGTGAGCTCTGAGCTCTCCCAATATCAATCCATCTAACCGATACTTATCGTATTTATAAAGCTTAGTAGTTAGTCCACCGATGCTCCCATGCCACGCCATGGCCAGACCATATAAACCCATCCTAAAACCAAAACTACCCTTGCCATCCATTCAACTAACCAAATCCAAATCAGTTCAAACGAGCTACAAAGAAAGAAAGACGAGTCAAGCTGCAACATCGTCGTTGTCGTCGTCGTCATCGACGTCGTGAAGGAAACTCACTGTGATTATACCTACCTACTATACTTACCTAGTACTACCCAAGTTACTTATCTTTAGGAGAGCATAGCATTTTATTCTAACTAAGCACACCTACACGTAAAGTCAAATCATTCCAGTCAACATTACTAAACTCACAATGAGTTCAGTGGAGCCAGAACAGGAGGGCCGTTTAACAATATACACGATTGTCTGCTAATGTAATGGACCTACAATCCTTATCATATCAACAATGATTCTCGAAATTCTCAATGTCCATATCAGACACCATGCCTGTTGGTTAAGTACATTCAATAATAATGGTAATACTCCTACTAATATTACAAATTACAAAGTGTAAGTACTTGGAATAAAACAAGACAAGCTAACTAGGTAGGTTGAATCAAGTGAACTGATTTCATTTGCCTCATGCACTCACAACAAGTGCACAATGATAAATACAACATACCTAAATACTTGCATGGTGTACCTTCAATCCTTGTTGTATCTGTATGTGGTATAAACAGTATATACATTAAATTATACATTTACAATGTAAAGCATATAGGATGAGCCAATATTTGCTTAAATCAGAACATCATTATCTAAGCAAAGAAAGCTTACCGTTGTAGTGTCACCGAGTTGATAGAAATGCTTGTGTAACGATATGGTAGCTACAGATAAACCGAGCTGACGGAATCCTATATATAAAGTGTCTTAGTCAATACTGACATGAAAATCCTATGCAATTAATCGAATTAACCAATGCAAGTCCTATTTTGCAGCCTTGCCTTAGTTATCATTGGTAACAATATCTGCAATGTATTAGCTACCTACACGAAAATACTATGGTAGGTAAATAATAGTACAGTAGAGCTACAAATAATAAATAGTACACATTCTCATAACACAACCACACGGTTACACAGACATAGTATTTAATCAGCGGAGACCGCCACCACCGCTGCGCCTTGTACTCATCTATAGTGTAACACAAAGCGTGGGTAGCTAGAGCTATTAGTGATGAAAGTTTGAAAACCCTTGTGATCCATACGCTCTTATCAAATATTTACGCAAATTGAGTCTTGTTCGAAATATTGACATGCTTTTTGATATTTGATACAAGTGATTGGAACTTAATTGCTCAACAACAAGGGAGCTCAAATGAATT
>JAQFYB010000975.1:0-39574 GCA_034694085.1 Pogonognathellus longicornis
GAATAAATTGCTCCATCAAAATAGTACACCGTAAACCGTATCCTGATTTCTCTAAGGAACTCGATTATTTGTCATAAACCATTTGGACACTCGGGTCAACAAACACGCTGTCAGAAAGGGCATCACGCACTCCTAACTCTCCACAAGGGGCAGTCGCATTCAGTACCGTATAGGATCCACTCACTCTTCCTGTTTTCTAGCCAGTTACGCATTCGAGCCTGGGTCACCCGTACAAACAATAGGATTATTCCAAAAATCTCACAATATGTAGAGGTATATACACTTATACCTGTATGCATTTCAATACACATTGCGACTGCCACCAGTCCTGGTTTTTACACTAATAATGTCTATTCAGCTCAGAGTTGTGGGGTCGAGTCTGGATATTTTACACTATTAACCCTAATAGAAAGTTGATAGATAGATGAAATATAAATGGAATGTATGCGTAATCATTCGTAGTCATTCGTACGTGTATGCAGAGAAGAGTCATCATATTATCATCGTACGATTGAATTTGTCCCCAACTTCTATTATTAAGAAGATAACAATTTGACTACTCCAGTAATATCTTTCCTAGCAGTACCCACTGCGAAACTTTGTATATGTCCTTGAACATAATAATGAGCAACAAAATCAATCATTGGGCTGATTTTAATGATGATTTCCATATAACTGTATATTTACGTCTTCATTTATACAGTATGTAGCACTATATATAGCCAAGGTAGTACAAGAATTATATTTATTTAGTTGCACTATGGAGCACGTAATTAACAACAGAATGTGTTTAACGTTATACACAGACTATAGCAGTAAATAATTAAGTGTCTGTATCAAATATTCCTAGTAGGTATATTATTCTTATATTTCACTAAATTTCAACATTGTTATTTAGTATAATATTATATGTTTAGTGACTTTAGTGAGCGAGAGAAATAGTTGAAGAAAGAGAATGGAAACAATGCATAGCGATAGGAGAGTCAGAGTGAACATGTAGTGTTTTGTGTCAGATAAGCGACCTAATGGTTGCATCCACAACACAAAACAAAACATCTCTGTATAATGTAGTGGAATGAAGTGAAGTGTTCATCTGTCCTGTTCTGTCTATCAATCTGCTTGCTGTTGCATTGCAATGTAAAATACACTACAATACACTCGGCTATATTATACTGTAGGCGACGAGGCGAGTTATGTGTGAGTTGACTTTGACTTTGACACAAAGCAAAACAACACGGGAAAACGAAGTGAAGAGCGCAATTCGTCGTCGAAGTCGATTCAAATGAACTATGGGCTTGCTTCCTTTGACTTGACATTCACCCAGCAAACGATCTTTTCAACGTGTATAGCTCTCTAGTAGTCCGTGCACTAACAATGCGACAGCAAAACAATACAATATTAATTACAGATATGTCGCCTCTTTTTCCATTCCATTCAGTTGTGCCAGTCAACTTGTCCGAGATGAAGTGATTCATCCAAAGAGATACACACAGTTCATTTCTCACAATTTATTTCTCTCCGAACAACGGGTAAATGTTAAATAATAGTGCGCACCTACAACAACCTGCTCGTTCCTTATAAACATATAGGTAGGCACTTCATTATTATAAACGAGAGAACCGTTCATCCAATCTCAATCTCCCCTTCGAGACAACAGGCTCTGTTAAACTACAGTACATGTCACTGTGTACAGTGATAGGGGATTCTAGTCAGAATTGTTGTTGAATGGTAATGTATAAACATAGGTACATAAATGTACTACGGGAGAAAGAAATGTAACCTTTAGTAAAATAAAAGGCTGGGAGAACTGCATGTACGGAATAAAACTGTTGTCATTTTAGATATTTTTTCTTGGTTGTATTTTCTGTATAGTTGTAAATATATACAGACCAGTCCAAGAAAGATACAAAGCTCAAGACATCACTAAATGCTACGTGAAACCATTCTGCTTTTGCCTTGCCTTATCTCAAGTCTCTATCCCCCTTCCTTATTCTTTCAACAAAAAATAAAACAATCTTTCATTTTTACTTTCATTTTTATTCTTCTCACACACTCATAAAAAGCTTCACAGATTTTTCTGACTGCGATATCGTTACTACTCAATTATCAGTTTTTGTACTACATGTTCCTTCAGTTTTTTCTTAGCTGGTCCTATATATAGGAATTGTGATTGTGAATAATAGGGTATTTATTTAGACATTGACATGCATGCTACATAATGTTATTTTTGTCGTGAGTACGATGAATATTGTAAAGCACGTATTTAAATTAAACGCACATGAAAATATTAGGAAATAGTAGGTAATCTGGAGAGTGAGACTGGCATTTATGTAAAGCTATTAGGAAAGCACAACGAACTAACAAGGAAATGAAGTAGGCAAAACGCAATTCAAAATTTGGAAATGAGTTTGTTTGTTTAGATCCTTACATTGTTACCTGAGTAGGCGGGTCACGTTAGGTTTATATGTACGTTTTATATTACCCTATCACACACAAGTAAAGATATTAGGGAAAACTATGCACGATGTTAGCAAAATGTCGCATGCATGTCAAATCTCTCTGCCACATTCATATGCACACTATGGTGTACATTGTATGTTCACCAAAATGTTTAAGATTAGATGCATGGATAACGATAAGAAAGAATTTGTTGACTACCTCCTTTAGTTCGTAAAGAAATTATAACTGTTAAGAATATTTGGCAAATTCACGTAATTATCAACAAGACTGATCTCACTTCATAACATGGTCACTTGTGAGATGATTACTATTTCCAAGTACGTGATGTAGCCTGAGTCCGGCCTTAAATAGGTTTTCCTAAATCTCAACCTGATATTAAATTCCAAAGTAAGTTCTACCACTCTGAATACTTTATTTTCTCTACACCAAACCACGTTTAACTCAAACCCAGCCTCTATATACACAATGTTAGTAGAAACATGTATTTATTGACATAGTACTAGTGCTTATTTAACATTATCCTTATATATCAAGTAGACGTAGGTACTATTCCCACTTATTTACCATATACAAACATTGAATACAATAGTATGCTAGTAGTCTCCTTCCTAAATCCAACAACTCTTGATTCAACTCACACAGAATTCTTTCAGTCTATAATGCACTGTTTTGCAGAATAACACAATTGTAAGTGCTCTTAGCTGAATACATAGCCAGAAGCAACGTAGTAATTTGCTTAACGCAAAAAACCACTTAAATTCAATTACGTACCTGTTTTGTGTCATGTCAGTGTCAATAAATGCCAGTCGACGGAGGGAATCTCCACCATTAACGACGACTGTGCGGGAAGTCACTACCCTGTGTGTATAAATGCTAGAAGCTCTCTTGTAGCACCTTATGCTCTAAAGCGTAATACAAACTATGAATTTAATTTCAATTCTCAGCTTGGCTGCAGCACAAAGGGATAAATACAATCAAATACTATACAGTCTTACAATAAGGATCCATGCTATACATTATTACACACACAATAGAGCTAGTTTAGGTAGTTGATAAGTAGTCTTGCTAAATACACATTAAATAATGGTATATACGCATTAATGGATAATTAAACAAAGTGCGGGTTGTTTGCAATCTGATACCTACAATAGTTTTAAAGAACACTTAGCATTCACTACCAAGGTACTAAATAACAGTCATCCCATCTCTTGTTGCATAAATTTCAGTTTTGCGTTCCCATACTTAACAACTACTCATGTACTTTACTTATAATAATACATAATCATCCTAAGCTAACAAGGACCTGCAATTATTTCTCTATGTGTGGCTCCACCAGCTCCCCTTCTCTCGTCAACTGACATGAATTCAATTCTTGTAAACGACGATCCATACAAAGTTAATAAGGTGTATTAAACAAAGATAAAATTCACGGGCATGGTATAAGTAAACCTAAGTATAACTAGGAAAATATACTGTATACCACCACTCCATTTCACTGCAATGCATTGAAAACAAGGGTCGTGTGTTACAATGCTGGTAATAACAACTGTTTTACACAGTGGAAGTCTTCTTACTAACAAACCACGAAGGAAAGTGAAGTAATCTAATCTATCACTCATTTAACATTAAGAGGAGGACCAAGTGGGTAAATATAATGAGAAGACAGAGAGTGAATAGAATGAAGGGCTGTTTCCTTTATTCCTCGTATTCCTCTTATTATTTCTGTCTCTTTGTACATTGCTCCTCTTATTAAATGCATACTCTACTTAAATAGTTAAAGCTCTCGCTGTCGGTTGTTTTACTATTGTAGGGACATTAGAACAGTAGTTATCATGACTAATGTATTAGTAGTAGTTAGTAGACATGGACAAGACGATATCAAGTCTAGAACTGATTCAAATTGTGGGAGAAATATTTCTTCTGTGTTTATATGTATAGGTAGAGTGTATTAAGTAATACGATGTAATAATATGTACATTATTACGTAGTTGTAGAACACAATTGCATACTACTAAGAGTGAACTATGAGAAATACACAGGAATATGAATCACACAAGAATTATGTGCTCGACACGACAAGGAAAGCAAACCAGGGCGACTCAACCCCACCATACTACCACCAACCAACAACAAAATTCTAACATATCGTGTGTCACTCAAGAAAACGAACCTCAAGCCAAGCCCATTATCAAAACATAATTCATCAACTTCCGACTCCAATCAAAAGAGAAAGGTAGTAATTTCAGGTGTAGAGCTCAGACTCATGTATTGTTAGTACACTCGCTTTATCATGAATCAAACTCCACATGTTTTCAACTTAGTAGTGGTTCCTATGCAATATATTCTCATATTCTCAATTCAATGCGAGAACGTACGGTAATTACATGTAAATCTTGTTCATGCACATAATTCACTCTACTATACTACTTCACTGGCAACGTATATGACATACCTACTTGAATAATATGTACCTATGTAGTTCTTAATATTAGGTACTACATCAAGAATGTGATTTGATATGTAGGTATTAAAAGTTTTAATCTAAAACAAGTCTGTATTACTACTCTTATCCATTACACAAAACATTACGATTTCTGTGTTCAATTAGTATTACATTCATGTGTGCTGCGTACCTTGTCCAAATACTTAAGTAGCAGTTGCTAAGAGTTTAAGATGTGAAGCAGTCACACAACACAGCAATCCTGCGTCTCTGCTACGTACACGTTGTTTGTGTATTATACGTGTATTATTACATACCTGATATCTTTAGTATAATATAAAGGTATAGTATAGTGTAAGCTTTAATAAAGCATTTTATTATTTCATTTTCCTTTATTCTGTATTATGAGGGAGAGATGACTGTTTTATTGTCACCAATTGTAGAAAGAGACGAGTTAACAATGACAAGAACAAGATTTCTTTGACTACACGAAATTGCTCTTATTTCCTTTTCTAATAGAAGAACAGGAGAGTCTCTGTTTGCCCTTGTACTGGAGGAACTCGTCAGTGTGTAATCTAATGCACTAAGCTGAGCAATTCAATATCATTACTACATCATACAGCAGAAAAGGCAATCTTTTGATGGAAAAGTCGTCGTCGAGAGTAAAACGCAAGGCAAACCTAACTATCAACTTGAATTCAATCCAATGCAATGCAGACACGAAAGTTCCAGCAACAGAGAGAGAGAGAGTGAGAGAGAGACGGACGTCAAGTCAAGTCACACAATCTACCCAACTTCCTTTTCCTTAGGTAACTAACCAACCAACAAGCTAAACTAAATAGAAAAGAGAGACATAGACAGAGTGAGAGCCATGGAATGAGTGAAAAAGCACGAAACTCATCTGACCATTTCCCCCGATAAAACCAAACTAATTCTAATCTTTTCTGATTCCTGGCAGACAGAACTCTGTTCTGAACACACTGACATTGCATTGCATGGCCCAACGGCAAAACTCTAGCCAAAAACTCCACGACAGTCCACTATTATTATATTGCACTGTTTGTGCTTTGTATGTATGTAATGTATGTGTAGTAGGTATGTGATCTATCTCCTCTGTAGACTGTACACAGTGGAAAATACACATACTCATACTCTCACTGCAAATACTGCACAAAATGTGAGCCAATATAACAAACTGAATTTCTCTTGTCTGCATGTGTTCATTCATGTACTACTATTACTAGAAGTAGTGTAATAGTACTAAAGTAAGGACAAAGTAATAATCTTTCTTTCATTAATTCCCCTACTACTACTACTATCTGTGGGGCAGAATGCTTTCTGGTGTACAAAGCGCAATGTGTTCTCTTTCTCAATGTATGTGCTCTGTTCGTCTCCCTAAAGAATGCAAGGACAATTGTCATTGTCAGTTTGTCATTTCGTCATTCGAGTCTTTACAATGAAGGAGAAAGAGACCACTGTGTGACTATAGAGGAAGTTATAGAAGGTTTGCTATTTCCATCAACTCTAGAACGTATACATTTCGAAATACTAATGAAAATGGAGCAGACGCTGCGGTTTTTAGAAACATTTAGCAGGAGGTCTCTAATCTAATCAAACGGATCAAATCGAATCAGGGAAAATCCTCCAAAAGCTCAAATGCCTTTATTCAGCCCGAGAAAACAAAAATTTGAGTATTATTTTGCCTATTGTACACGTAAATACAAATATCTATTAAACAGGGGAACGTTGTGTTGGTACGTGAATACAAATAAAATATACAACTTCGCGTTATTATGAAATGACACACATGAAAGGAAAAAATAATAATAATACGAGATAAAGCAAAATGATACAAGCAAAATGCAGGAAATGACGAAAAGCAGCAGCTCAACAGGGAGACACAATTATAATGGGATAGAATTTATGTTTTCTTTTCTATCTCTCTTTATATTCGACCTTTGCAATACACTCTCTCTCATAATAATATTATATACGCATTATAAGCATAATAGGAGCAAAGGAGCAAGAGAGTGAGTGTTGCGTTGACTTAACTTTGGTTGGATTTAGTAAGTTGGAAGTTCCTTGCTCGCTTGGTTCGTACACGTTGAAGAAGAAGGGCAAAAGCGTGCCTTGTTAGCTCGTTAGTTAGTTGTTGGGTCTTAGGGCTTGGCTTTGATAGAGTCGACTGTTGTGCAGCCAAAAGTTGAGTGAGTGAATTCAGAGTGGCAATTTGCAATACATCACACAGCAGCAGGCCGGATTGCTAGATGACTAATTACATCATTTATCCAAACTGACAAGACAGAGGTGAATCTCCCACTTTGACTTTGGCTCATTCATTTTGTTTATTGAGTAACTCTTCCTTTCTTCCTTCCTGCCTTGTCCCGAGACTCCACTCTTCTCGAAAATTTCATACATTCTCCTACCTACACCATTATCATTCTCTCATCCTTCCTTTACTCTGACTAGGATCTTTCCTATATAAACTAATAATACTTGCTCTTCATTTTCGTTTCATTATTTTAACATCGTCAAATGGAAATCGGTGGCTCAAGCCTAAGCTTCGCAGAGAGTACGAACTCCTCTGTATATTACTAGCTGTACTACGTTTAAGTGAATATAGTTAGGGTGAGTTTAGTTTGAAAAGAGTGTGTTGGAAATTGCTATCCGCACCGAAAACCACCTTCACTTCCTTAATATTAACCCCTAAAACTTAAATCGCTATGTGTAGCCACTGCATGTAAGTTGCTTAACGTTGCTTATACACCAGCTGCTAACACAGTAGGTTAGTAAGAAGTAATGTACAAAATAGATATACTCATTCCCTAAATTAATCGCTTTAAAACCCCACATTACCCTCCGTATCTTAACCTAATCTCAGACCTCACAGGATATTTCTCACACCTTGAATACTACCACTATTTGATTTTCTCTCCAGATATCAACCAAAGTAAACGTACCTTGCAGTTTATTAAATTACTATATTAACCCTGCTTTCATAAAGCACTTGATTATGTAGGCTTCCAAATTAAAATTATTCTATATTGTGAAAAATAAATCTGTTAACAATACAGATAGATAAATGTTTCTTTGCTATTTCTTTTTTGTGATTTACATTTACACAATGTACAGTATAGCTAATAGTAATAGTAAGTTATATACAGAAATTTTAATGCCTACCTATGCTAGTGTAAGAAATGTGCTTTCCAATGAAAAAGGACAATTGTAAAATTAGGTTCCGAATTCTATGGAGTGTTATTGTAATAGGAAAAGTAAAATCAAGGTTAACAATGGAACATTTATTTGTAATAGATTTCTGTGTTAAATTGAAATATAGATCAATGTATTTGAGTATTTTCTAGGCTAGTGTGCAACTACTATAAACATGTAACAAATGGATGGTAACAAATGGTCAATAAAATTGAACGACACACCAAAAACGAAATCAAAAGAAGGAAGTTTATTTTTTATAGTGGGAAGACGAGATTTTGCATGGAGCAATTGACTTCACCTTATAGCACTAGTTAGACGGGTGTTACTGAGAGTCTTTGAAGGTTAGGAGCAAGTAGAGTTGGAGAGGAAAGTAAAATTGAGTAGATTGAAATGATGAGATTATGGTTAGAGGTAAAGGAAAGCTTTTTGCACAAAGATGACTCCAATTTAAACGCCTTCTATTCTGCCTGACTCACTTCAACCAACCAGAAAGTTCCATACTCCAATTTCAGTTTATTCGATCAAATCCTACTTATGTTTGAAGCACTCCATTCTCCATTTTCATTTTCTCCGTATTTCATTTTCCATTCCTTTTCTGGCCCTTTGCAAAAAACTATTACTACCATACACTCTCGAGCAAAGAAGAAATTGAAGCGACAAAAATTGCACTGCTTGTCTCTCCTATCTCTGAGTACAAGCAAAAAGACACTTTCCTTGAGAGTTGGATAAACCTGTCGACCTACATACTTCGCTGTTCAATCTAACAACTTATTTCTGTCCATCTTTTTCAATTTCAAAGTAACATATTGTACCTTCACCTTCATCCAACCAATCCAACGACTCCTTTCCTATACTCTTTCTCAATTTAAGTACCAAACGAGTCAAGTCAAGTGAAAATTCAGGACAGCCCTCTCTCTGTCTGTAAGTACAAAAACTGACTTAACAAACCTTTTATATTCTTATTACTCCCCAAATTTCAATTCTTCTTCTCATAACACCAACTAAACTAAAGACTACTTCTCAAACCAAAAATTTCACTTAGAGAAACTTTCAAAAACTGTAATGAATTAAGATTATACACTTCGAGCAGGGTAGAAACAAATGGCACACATACATTTTCCCTCCCAGTGCAGTATGTAGTTCTAACAACACAACTCTTTATAGCATACCCATATAAATAGCAGCAGTACATTACTTACTACTAGACTTGGTTTGGTGGTAGTTTTATTCTTATCTGTTCCATTGCCATACTAAAGGCACAGTAGTAGGCGCCTTCCTTTCTTCTGCAAAAGGCGCATAACAAATTAAGACCACAAATAGAGAAAATTAAGACACTATCTTCCGCTAATTACCTCCATCCTCTAAGTTAACACCATTAGTAGATCTCTTGCATATATAAGGAGCATTTTACTAGCACCTACTTACTACAAGGAGCCCATATATAAACAAGATCTAGTGCCTCTTTAGCATTCAACTTAGAATGTTTCCTTCTGCAAAATTAGGAAACATCACAAATGTCCGGAGCTATTTATTTCCTTGCGAAATAAAATCTTTGCTTTAGTAGAAAGAGTGCTTAATGCAGATTTAGGAGGAAAGTTCATTCCACCATCATATACTTACATCTGCGTAGAATGAACCAGAACACAAGCAAACTACGACGTATAGTATTGCACCATAACATAACTAACACTAAGTAGAAGCCCATAGATAGTAGGTATATACTTAGAGACGATATATTATACGCACAACCAATCTCATCTGGAGATAGGACGACGGGAGTGTAGTGCCGGCCCAATGACACTATTTACTTAAGATAATATTACAACTAAGACTCTCTGCAGTTCAGTAGAAGCCATTTGACATTAAATTACCACCTAAAGTATTGCTGCAAAACCAGGGCTGTATATATTGTAAGTAAAGGATTCTGAGAAGAGTTGGAATCTATAGCTTGAGCATGGAGTATGAATAACTGTCTAGTAAAATACAAGCAACATCGTCACAGTAGATATATTATTGCGAATCTGGATCTTCGCCTAAGTATATCATCATCACTGTACATAAAATCAGTTTTTTTGTAAAAGAACCATTCCTTTTGCCTATTGTTCAAGAGTTTGCGTGTATGCATTGTATCTGGAGTCTCGTTCCGTCCATCTTAACACCAACAGTGAATAAAGTCTTACAGGGCTAGTCATCAAAACTATATATTGTTATGTTCACGTAGGAAACGACGAGAGTAATGGCTAATCTTCCTTCTCAGCCCATTTTCGCATGATACATATATTCATTCACAATGCCGTTAGATTTGATATATCACTGCAATAAAAGCTTTCATTTTCCACAGGCACATTCGAATAGAATGGAAAAAATACTCTCGGCGGACCGAGATGGCTTAATACATGAGGTCACGCAGACTATCAACCATGTACAACTAGCATGGGGAAGCAAAGCACACTATGTATGTATGGATTCTATTGTATTCCCTTCTTACCATTTTACTGTTATGTAATACATGCACATAAACTCTGCTTCATTCCTCAAAATTCCTGCAATATCGTCTTAAAAAGATTATGATTGCATTTACTCGAACAATATTTGTAAAAACTCACAATTACACAAACCACAATGGAAAGGAAATGTTAAGTGAAATTCACATTTCGTTTCGATTTGCTTATCTTTCCTGGTTGAACTGCGAATATGACTTTTGTTGTTATAGTTAAGAAAAAAATTCCTATCTTTCATGTAATCTTCTAATTCACATTTTACAAGCACACATACATAGTATAAACTGTGTGATACCCAAGAAGTATGTACACACACGTAGTCACATACATACAATACAGCTAGTATACGCACAAAGAGAAAATAAGTTCGAATTTAACATAACAACGCAACATGCGAAGATTAAATTACACATTCACCCTGGAGCAACGAAATGCTTCACCAACCAAGCCTATGGCCACGCTACATAAATTCTCTTAGAATGAAATTCTATATGACTTTTACATGAGATTACATAATAGTTAAACTATTGTATGTTCATGAGCAGTTTTTTCTTACACTAAACTTTAATCTAGTCCTAAAAGTATGGATTTAAATGTCTACTACTAGTACTAACAGCAAAGGTCATCATCATCATCATCATATCCCATAAGTCTAGCATTACATGCTATCGAGCTATAATATGAATTCACTTTGGACATAATTGCTCGTCCATTAGATCTTTACAATAGATAGCCGCTTGCATCAAGATAGACAGTTAGAATATACAGATACAGAATGGGCAATCTGTTATATACTTAATAAACACAATCTATGAATTTCTCTCATGTCCACCTTAATATATAATATACACGCTGTACTTCCTTTACTCACCCTAATTCTTTAATAATACCAAGCACTAATGTTATTTCATTACATTATGAGATTCTTCCACATCAGATTGCCTGCATTATATTATGCTGCTCCAGATACACGGGAATGTGTTGTGTGATGTGGATGTACCATAAGAATAGCCATGTCGTTATGTGGTGTGTAAAGTATAGTAGTACATAAATATAAGAAAAAGAGCGTACTGATGAAATGAGAGCGAAGGGGAAGTTAATTTACTAATCTCATTACCTATGTGCATTTACCTAGTTAGAGATTACCACTTCGTTCAACTCTCATCACATCACATGTAGATAGTAGTTAACTCATCATATGGGAATTGTGAATAACATTGAATCCCATGCATAGCTTTATCCAATACTGGCGGAGCCCATTAGTAAAGGTTCAAAGTTTGCTAATTCCTAAAGTGCACTTTCATTTTCATTTCGCCTAGTTTCCTTTACCCTTTTATTTTTGCACACTTGGGCGTATTGCAAACCACGAAGTATACCTTGTACTATGTACGTATATAATCATATTATATGTGTATCCATGTAAAGGTACCGTGGTACTGTGTGTGTTACTTTTGCAAAAGTATTCAAGCAAAATGGAACAACATAAATGATCATCATCATTACTGTGTGTGTATAAAAGGTGCCTACTGCTGTATGGCCTTTGTGTAAGTAATGGCAATCGGGTAATTAGTAAGAGGAAATACCAACCCTAAACAAGAAGGAGAGAAGCACACAGAATAATCAGAAGGGACAGTCACCCTTCTTAATTTGACTTGGCGTCACTACAAATCCACTAAATTCTAAAAGAAATGCTCTGAGAAGATCAAATCAATTCCTGTTTGTGCAACTTTAGCTTTTTAGCTAATAGGAATTCATAGAAAAAACTTTCAAACTATGTGTCGCCCACACAGTGAAGGAAGATTCTTAGAAAAATCAAAGGTGATATATTATTTGTTACTTCTGTCTTTTGCCTTGTTCGCTGGAGAATGTTACTTCCATAGTTTAGAAAGCTTGTATGTACAAAGAAAAAGATTCAGCTCGCTAAGAAGTTTATGGAGCACCGCAGCGGTCGCCTTATACTGTATGGCAAAGACTTATTTATACCTACCTATTTAATAGGAAAATTAAAGCACAGCTTAAAATCATGTTTAATTATAATATTAGCTTTATACAGTCTCAAAACGTACGTTGGATCTAAATTAAACTTAGTAATTTAATCATACGTGGATTAAATAATTACTGCTTTGAACCTAACTTACACATAATTTTACATTCTGATTTAGGTACTAGTTTGCAATTTTTCTCCACCACATAAATACCAGCAAAAGCAAAATCTTAATAAAATTTAATATGCACATCATAGTAATGAAATGAGTATGTATCTATTATCTATGTATGTGTCTATGTGTGACATCACTTGTTCCCAGGGCCGGCTTTAGGCATGGGCTGACAGGGCGACCGCCCAGGGCCTCGCGCTTTTAAGGGCCTCGCGTTTGTTACGGTCCTATTATTAAAAACTTCAAAATGTGTCCCACTAACGCGAAGTTTGTACAGGAAGCTTTGCTGAAGGTATATTAAAAATTGTCGCCCAGGGCCTCGCAAAACGTAAAGCCGGCACTGCTTGTTCCTATTACATTTTAAACTCATCAGTTACATGATATTGCTCATATTATGTAATACGTTTTAGGCACTTGATTGAACCAAAGTTGGGCATATAACTTTTTATTGTTGTATCTGTATCCCAATCTTCAAAGAAACTAGGTAATGCAGCTGTTAACTTATTAAAAGGACATTTGAACAGACAAATAAATACAGCAGAGCCGTAGGATATTACTATACATAAGAAGATAAATTACCCTAATTATACCTATGAAGTTTTCCCTACAGAAAATTATTTCAACTCATAAACTTACCGATATTATTTGCTGTTGTTAATTAAAATTGTGTTGCATCATCCTACCATGAATACAAAATTTTCTCAATACCGATACATACACTAAGTATTTCCCATCAAATGACAAGTAAAATGAGCCATATATGATACGAAGTAAAATATAAAGCTAAATACACCATTGAGTGTGTATTAAAATTCCAGCATACAAGTCCGCACCTACATATTCTACCATTTATGTATAAGAGGTATGTAGTACGTACTTATGATTACTTAATATGCTAATGGGCTGACACAAACCACTACATGTGCAATCAAATTCCCATTATATAGAGTACCTACACGTAGTACAGGTAGATAAAACCTAGTGCTCACCATTAGTTGAGAGATTTGTATCGGAAGAAGTGTATATATAGAATCTATTCACTTACAAAATTGTAACCCATCGTTTTCGACTTAACTCAATATGTGTTTCACATCTATCTGTACTTAAGGGCGCACGTGATGAAGTAAAAAGGTACATATAGGTTAGGTGGTTTGTTACATTACAACTGTAAGTATCAAAAGATCATTTTTATATGGATATTGATATACCTATTGAAAAGATATAGGTTTCTATTCATTTTGACTTTCCATTCCCCATTTCTGTTGAAAAGGACGGGTCAAAACGAAACCACCACTATTCATTTCAGATCCATTGAATCCATCCAAATCCAATCATATCAACTGCTGCAATCCAATTTTGAATGCATGGGAGCTTCTCGGAAATTCTTCAGACTGACAAAGAAAAGAGAGGAAACAGAAAAAAGGGAAAAGAAAACTATAAATAAATTTCTGTATGGTATAGAATATAGAACGCACTACTTTCTGTATATATCCAGCACTTTCAAAACACGCATGAAGGCTCTATCCATATGTATGTACATAGTTTTGTAATGCAAAGTGAGAATGAATGGGAAAAGGCAATTGGAAGAGTTTTCCAACTTTTCCTACAATTTTCAATAGAAAAACTCACGAGCTACATAGACAATCCTGTGAATGGATTTTGGTAGCGAGGAATGAATGAATGAATTGATTTGCTATCAGTAGTTATCAATCTGATCAGTGATTTATTTTGTAACCGACATGAGTCTCATAGTCAAGTTGATAAGATTGTGGCACGTCTTTAGTCTAGAGTGTGTATGAAATGGCCAGTTTCGTTGGTACGCGACTAACACCAGTTTTTTCCCAGTGTCAACTGAAACTGAGTGTCGCAAAGATTTAGGTTGGCATTCATGCAATGCTACACTTGTCCCGATTTTTATTTTGCTCCTACTACTCCAAAGCTGAGACTCCACACACAACGGCCTCTGTTCACTTGGCTTACTTTTACACATGATTTTACTTCACAGTAGAAGTCGTCAATAAAAATGTTTAAAGTCGCTCCATGAACGACAAAGGGCTATACAGCCTTACAACCCAAAAGTGCTAGCATCTTTGACGTTCTCTGACTCCTCTCGTGCTTGTACATTGAATTACAATGGTTTGCTTTACTCACACACTTACTACTTTTCTACTACACAACTTTTCTGTACAGAGATACGATACGGCTCTGCTGTGTCCTGACTGAGTGAGTGTAATAGTAGTCTCAACCATCGTTGCTTGTCCTACTATAAGTAAAGAATACTAAACTATTCTCGTCTGCTCTGATTCTTTCTTGTGTCCGTCTCTTGTATTCTAAATGCCATTACAATAATACATTTCTTAGCCACTACAACGACTTGGACGAGACTCACTTCTTGCTCTTTTCCCTGACAACACACATTCGTCCAATTTTCGACGCAAGAACAGTTTCTTGAATGTGTCTCTGAGGAGTCGTTGAGTCTACTGGAATGTATGTACATAATGTCCAAACGGGGTCAGGAACTTCTTTATCAAGAAAACACCCGCCGTAGTCTCAGGCACACAATCGCTTGTCCACTAAACTTAAATTCAACCGGGCATTACTATTTCACTTCTTTTCCTAGTTTCTCTGCCAATGCCTTTGTCCTACGCACCCAACACCACACATACAAATACATACAAACATTATTCCCGTTCCTGTGTACACTGATATAGGTACTACTACTACATTTTTGTGCTCTTATGATATGTACAGTACATTTGGGGGAAGTTACCCGCCTCCGTTTAACAGATTGCAAGATTTTCAGTTTCAACCTCGCTTCCACTTCCACTATTCTTCTTCCTGTGTGATGTGCGTTTGTAATACATTAGCTATGTACCACTAGTACTACTACATACTTCTATACTGCTCTTTGCTCCGCCACTTTCCATTCAGTTCCACTTTCCGGGAATCTCTATCCATGGGTCAAAGTTCTTATCCAGTTCAATGTTTGGGACATCCTCGAGCAAAGAGCAAAATCATGTTGATCTATTGAAAAGCTAAAGGAAACTTCCGTTTCTCACTCATTCACTCTACAAACAAACCAAATACTCACTCTATATTTTATAGTATTCGTAACACTAATACTAATACCTAGATATATGTGTATGCATTATGCTAGTATGCCATTACTATTCCTATTTACTACACGAACATCACATCAAATACATAAAATCCGATGGAACCCTCACCCCTGGTGTCCTTTAATGGCCATATTTCTATTCTTCTCCATTCCGTATCACACCATTTCATTTCATCACAAGCAAATAAAACGACTTTCACAAAACATAATCCATACAACATGCAATCTGTCCGAAGAAGACCATATTGAAAGAGTGTGTGAAACAAGACCACTGCCTACTAGAAACTATTGTATGTACAGTATAACACTTTCTTTCAATATCTTGCAATAAAATCGTTATTGAGTGTTATAGCCATATCACTAATATTTTTATACTACTTTCCCCGGTTTTCTCTTAACCCTTTATTTGCCGCACCCAACATCCACTTTATATATAATAGTAAGCATTAAGCACAGCAAAATGCTTTTAATTTAATTTACCTGCACTAAACTTCTCACTTTGCGTTGCGACACGTAGTGTCGCTACGCAAAGCATTACAAAGACTTACAAAGACTCTCTCACCCTTTTACATTCAATAGACAATTTGTCTCGCTTTTGGACTTGTATTGCAATTAATTGAGTCTCCTCATCTCTATCTCTATCTGAGAGAAAATTCGGTTGCCAATTGAAAATTTAGTGACTGCACTGTACCTGGAATGTAATGTTGGTAGTGTGACGCTTGGCAATAAGATAAACGAAATCATTCATGCTTCAAGGCCTGTCAGAGAATTCCCCGCATTAGAATTTCACTCGAGTGATAATGCAATTAGAGCACTAGCAGCTATGTACTCTCTGATCCTTAAGATCTAAAGGGACCAAATTCCTACACAATGGCAGAAGTACAACAAAGCTGAATGTAACACATCAACGAACGAACGAACTAAAGACGAAAAGCAGACCTGATCAAGTAGAGAGCTGTTTCTTTATTTGTTTTTATTCTGGAGAGTCTGTGTGAAAGAAAAAGCAGAATTGTGTCTTTATATTATGGGTCCTTATATGGAAGGCTTGGCTTGATTGTGTTGTGTAATGTGTAGCAATACTAAATACTTACGAGTTACGACTGCACATGTTTGCTTGCTACATGAACAGACTTTAGAAATGGACGAAAGTAGAGTGAAGTGGGATGTGAGGGAAATGAGGTCGTTCGGCTGATTAAAGTAAGTGACAGAGTGATACACTTAATAGACGAAGCGACTGATTTTCCATCAATCCAACAATTTAATCGCATTTCGTGTCTCTGGCAGCACTATAGGTACTTACATTTGTAGCTATTATATAGTTGTATTGTTGCTGTATAAGTTTTAGATGCCAAATAGGATGACATAAGGGTGTCATCTATAAATGTAGCCTACAAATGCATAGAAAACTAAGTGTATAGAAATAGCGACACATTTTCTACTAACTAGTATTTAAGAGTAGAGTGCATATAAGTCGATTGCTCGCTTCTTTAACTTTGAATGTGTAAATCCCGATACAATAAGAGAGAAACAGATTTTCACCATTGCACTGCAAAGGAAAATACTACATAACAGAGAGTATACTACTAACTAACTATTTGTACATACAGACAGACATCACGTAACATGGTAAAGAGTAGTAATTCAGTAGAAAGTATATAGAAGGATACATTTGTGTAGATTTCCTTTGTATCTTGTGCAGAATCCCATCTGGAGTGCGAATACAGAGCAAGAAGGGAAGTTGTGAGTGAAGTGATAGTGAAGTGACTCACTCATGCACTTCTCTCTTCGTCGCACTTATCCCTTGGTTAAACATCTTTCTTTTCGTTCCTCTCAAGTGCCACGTAGATATACAAGAGGTACATTCAGTCTCGGTGATGACGACAAGTGTAAACGAAAGCAAAGGCAACAAGAAGAGAGAGAGAGAAACGTTAAAAAAGAAAAAGAGACTTTCGTCGACTCATTCACACACACACACATATGTGTACTTTGTACGTGTAACTCCTTTCTATCTTTCTCTCTCGGAGATTTTTTCTCACTTGTGTAAATAAAGGAGGAAACTATAAATTCCATTTCGGACTAACTTTCCTCCTGTCCGCATATCAAAGCGGAATACAAAGAAACTGACTAGATCAAGATTTAATACGCACACTTGCTGACTGACAGCATTCATACAATTCATAGGAAACTTGCATGACGAATCATGCAAACCAATAGATTTTTTATTTTTCCTGTACACTGTGTATGCATAGGTAAGGGAAAAGAAGAGCATTGCTTACAGCAAAAAACTTCTTTACATAAGCTGCAATCTTTTTCCCACTCTCACGAAGAGATGAACACCAAGTAAGAGATAAGTCAAAGTTTAAAGAAGTCAGTTACTTATAACTTGTTTCTATTCCACGAAGTCAGTCAAAGGGGTGAGAAAAAGACTACTAGGACATTTCTCCTCTAAAGCTCCCAATCCGATACTCCCTTCAATCTCTAATTCGATCCTTTTGCATTTCCAAACGCAAACTAAACTCTTCCAACAATTGTACCCCATCAGTTGATTCCGTATCAAAGTCTTTTCACAAATTCATCCAAGTTTAGCGTGAAAACTTTTCTTTAAGAGACACCGCGATGATGATGATGCTCTCTACTCTATGTATATAAGTTCATGCAATGGTACTGGCTTTTACCCTTCTTATTCGCACCACCATTGCTGTATTTATACCATCGAAAAGGATTTTCAAAGAGGGAGAACACACTGAATCGTTTTTTGAAAAGGAATTTGAATGTGTCCGTCTGTCGCTCCTGGTTTTACATTTGAGTGAATGAAACTGTCTAAAAATAAGGAAATAGACGGTTTTTTTGCGTTTCTCAACATCGTCGTTTCCTCTTACGTAGATTTTCTTGCGGTATACATACCTACTACGTATAGAAAACCAGCAAACCTATATATTGAAGTGTCGTAAAACACTCCTCACGCGTATGCACGGAAAAGTTAAGGAAGGATTCTTCCTACTGTATTAAACCTCCCATGGAAATCTTACACAGTGAAATAAATTCGTGGCAGACGCATCGGCTAAGCTCAAGAGTTAACCGAAGAATCTGTGAATAGTGATGCTGAATTGGCATTAGTATGTGAGCGGCGGGAGGAAATTTCACGCATTGTGAGCCGATACATCGTTTATATTTTACGAAGATGGAGGAAAAGAGAGTCGTTGAGAAAGTCGAGTCATTCACTCACAGCTCTTCACTTTATCGCAACTCTCTCCAGCCACACACGCACACACCACGTACCAAACACACACATCCAAACCAACCAAACAGCAGAACAGGATCAACATCCGTACACTTGCCATTCCTTACTTCTTATGCGTTTACTTGTACTAGTAATACAATAGTACCTTCTAGGTAGTCTTCTTTTGGTTGTGGCTCATTGCTCTAATATCCATTAAGGGATACCCTTGTCCGATTCAATAAAGGGAGCCAAAGAAGAACGACGAACGACGATGAAGGCAAAAACCAAGCTACCGCACTGCATTGCCACACAGAGTGAGTGCAGGAGACAGTAAACGTACACAGAAGAATAAGCAACCAAGCAGATGCTTCACTTCGTCTTTTTTCCCTCTTTCCCCTTCTTTCTGTTTCTTTCTCCATTCGTTATCTAATATCTTTGTTACCGTTATACCACCATGCGTTCTGCTTTATATCGACAGCTCAAGCTCTAGCACATAAAAACTATATAGGAATATTACAATAGTGCAGTGCATTCTTAGTGCAAGAACTGCAGTTTGCAATCCTGTACAATCCTCGTGTAGTCATAGGGTGCATAATATAAGAGGCAAAGAGGAAACGGAGCATCGGAAGTACACACAAACTTCCAGGAAAATATCCCACTCCCAATTTGCACTCCTAGGAAAGGATCTACTGGAAAAGCTTCTACGTAGTTGTGTAGTTACCCAGTGTCTGTGTAATGTTTATCAGAGCTAATCTGTACCAGTGCAGTGGAAATGAAGCTTGAGCTATATAATATACTGTCTTTGTTTTTGATATGGAGTAAACCGTGGTGTTAAGGTTTAGCTATACCTACCTTAATGTATATGCTGGATTAAGAATGTAAGGTATGTGTTATTTGTGTGTTGTAGGTGCAGAGGTTGAGAGTCTTATTGGAATTGGAAGCAGAGGGTATAATGATGGGATGGGATGAGGAAACATGTGACTCCCTCAATCACATTCAATAATAATAATGTCGAAGGAGGGATTCACTGTGTTCTAATGTGTACAATATACATTCTGTCCCACTACCTGTGAGTAGCCATGGCTTAACTCAAGTTGATTTACCCCAAAGAACGCAAACGAACGAACAAAAAGTCAGGTTCAAGTCAAAACGCCAAAGTTTCCTGCTCAAGATATATCTTGTCGGCTCACCCTGCATCAGAGGATAAAGAAAGATCAAAACTGAGGAACAAATGGAAGGGAAAGAAATGGAAAAAGCCAAAAAGTCGATTAGATCATCTCTTTCGGTGTTTAACCCCTGGGAGCTTTCCTTCACAAACCAAATAAAATAATCCTTATTGATATGAGACACCTTACCTTCTCATATTTCTCATAATATGCATCCGCCTTTGCAATAGTAATACTACTTGCGACTATGATACACGGAAACACACGCATACACACAAATGTAGGTATTACATGAAAATATGTACAGATAAAGCTCAAATATCAATAAGCACCTCTTCTTTATGCGTACTGCCTAACGTTAGTGAACTCCTGGCCTTGGTTCATATCTTTTTTCAATATCACACTTTTGCTCGCTCTGAAAGGCTAGCGAGATGAAGTAATGTAATCTAATATTAGGAAAGGCGTCTACACAACACCCACCGAAAAGTCTCTGAATACAAAAGTTAAGTGAAAGAAGAGTTTCTCTACATACAAACTAGCATTTTTCTTCACGTTTCTTTGCTTACACTTCCTGGCCATCTTCATACTACTGTGTATATATAGGTACAAGAATAAGAATTCTCTTTAGGGACCAAGGGTGCATTTCTAATGGCAAAAGGCAATGATCTACGACCAAAGGGTCCGACTGCGATAAATGAATCCGAGAAAAGATCTCGGCGTAAAAAAGCTAGTGCCACTCTTTCCGTACGTACACAGTACACAGCTAAGAATATTTATATGTAAGGAGTCACAGGCGAAACGCGAGAAGGAACTATCCTTTGTAAAACATGTTCCGCTTACTGCTCTACGACCGTTCACGGTACAATTCCACACGTCAGATATATGTACACTCCTACATATATGAACATTTCTCATTGAAAATTGATTGTAAAGTAACTCATAAAAATTCCCTTGGCACTCAAAAGACTTTTCTTGCTCTTATACCATTTTTTCTTGAAAATAGACTGATTTGCACATACAAGGATAAAAAGAGTTGAATATCAAAATGCAATAGAAATTACTGATTACCATATTATTACACTATAATATATTCACTTGATCTATAACTAAATATAAATAACTTTACTGTAATAAAGGCACAAAAAACAGTATAATATACAGATATGTGTTACAAAATTACTAAAGAGACTTCATCAGAGAAAATATCATTGTACATGCAGAAGTGAGCCAACAGAAGAAAATGTCAATGCATTTTCTGTTCCTTTTAAGCCTTGCGTCATAGAACGTAGTAGAAGTATTATGAATTTGATGCGCGTCAAAATTGAGTTGAGTGAGTGAAACGTTGAAACAGAAAGCTGAGCGTTTCAGGTACTCTTGAGTGTAACACGAAACAAGGTTAGATATTCCGAGCACATTTGCCGTCTTTGAAAATGAGAAGGTTCGAGCATTACTGCAAGAGCTTCCTTTGGCTTTTCCAGGAAATAAATAGAACTGGATCTCACCCTGCGGACTACTTTCTCCTCATTATGGAGAACTTACACCCTCATGCTAAAGCTTTGATGGTCGAATTTGCATAGAAAATCCTTCGCTCTTTTCTTTCCTAACGTTGCACTTACTCTTCATTCAGTCTCTCTAATGTTTTCTGAGTGCTGGCAGACTTTGAACATTTTCACATTTCTTCTCGTTTTCTATCCCCTCGTATACTACATTCACAAAGATACATGCACCTAGCACTAAAACAAGTCTTTATTCATACTTTTTTTACATTTTCAAATTGAATTGTTCCGCTTCTTCAGTTTGTGGTTGAAGTCTAACCAAGTGCTGCACACCAGACTGACTGAGGAAGTAGTCGTGCAATATACCTTGCCTTACAAAAAGCCTGGGTCTGACATGAAATTCAATAAAGGGTCATGAAAGAAATACTCAAGATATATTTTAGAATTTTTATTATTAATACGATTCGCTGGACTGTAAAATTTTTATGAAGAACTTCTCTGTTGCTTCTCGGAATAAAAAAACTTTTCTTGTGAACAGATGAACGTCAATTTTTCTGAAGGGTAAAATGTAATGCGTTGTAACATTTAATACTAGTAGGTATACACACAGAATGTATGGTGATGTGTAGATGAACATGACATGCAAGTCTAGACCGATCATTCACGTGTGTCTGTCTGCATGCATCCAAGATTCAATGCAGCAGTAAAATGTAGTGTGTGCTTAACATCTGTGTCTTACAGTATCAGTTGATAAGTAAGCAGTTGCCCGACGGATAGAGGCAGTAGCTCATTTCACGGAACATAGAAAACAAGCACCATCATCTTCGTGAATGAAGACAGTGCACTTCAGAACAGTGCAACAAGGATTTAATCATTCACTAAAACATCCATCGCATGCATGCTACGTCAAAAGGAATCGCAAACCAAGGCCGTATAAGAGAATCAGCCCTAGAAGAACACCGACATGACAAAACTAACCGAGCAAGAAAGTCTCTCACAACTAATAATGCCTTCTTTGAAGATTCATCCAATATGACATGCATGTGCATACACAGTGTTCAACGCACTTCTGGCTACTGTCTTCACATAATATGCCACATCAACTGAAGAAATTGAGCTCGCACCCTTCACAAACCCATATGGAAATTTGGGGCTCACATGCTACAAGCAATGCATCAAGGAACTGTGTACTTAGAAATTCTATGTACAAAAAATTAACAGTCAATTTTAGTTTTAATATGCCATAAAAAATTGTTCGTAAATCATAATTTTACTAATACACATTTATTTTATGGAAGTACAAGCCAATAAAAATTCCTGCTTTGATTCCATGTGTGCAAGCAGTTTCCGGTGGACTAGCGACTCAATTCGTGTCACAGTTGGGGGAAAATAACTAACCTGTTCCATTTAAAAAAAATCGTTTACAGCCAAAATTGAATTTTTGAGTTACATTTAAATAAATTTACTGCCAGCTTGTTTACGGTTCGTTTAATGACATCGTTCTTTTGCCAAAACTAATTTACCTAATATGACACTAGACTTGAAAAAGAATCTTTTCCTACATACCTAACACCTACAACACTGGATTAGAATAAAAATGCCTTATGTTATAAAAATAATACAGTGGAGCCTAATAAATCTAAATTATGCCATAAAATAAATTTACACACTACAATATTTAACATTGGGAATGCAACTAAATTTGCGTATCCTAAGCTAGGAAGATGTAATCTAAAAAATCGAATGAAAATGCGGTAAAAGCATACATTACTAATGTTTCACCACTAATATGATTGCAGTTGTGTTTTTCCGTTTCCTAAAGCAACTAAATCAACTCAGTCTCATTACATTACATATAGACATAACATAGCCGAGAGATAGAAAGAGAGTCAGTGAAGCTTTCTATCTACTTGCTTTCCAACGAACCGGAAGACTTTCAATTTTATAAAATGAATTGCAGCATTAAACTGGTAGTAACTACCCAGCTTGGTTCACAATCAGTGCTAATGTACACCTACCATGTAGCCTACAAATGGGCGGTGATGCGACTGAAATGAATTTGCAAATCCGATTCAAATCACAACTCAGGCAAATGAACGAAGACACTAGACACACTCTGGGTTTGCTATCTTGTCATCATTATTGCATTGGAACACACTACTTCTATATTTAGCCGTAAAGCGACATCATAGCATTTAATGAATATAATAATCATACTGTAGGTATATTGTAT
Source organism: Pogonognathellus longicornis (assembly GCA_034694085.1). Lineage (NCBI taxonomy): Eukaryota > Metazoa > Arthropoda > Collembola > Entomobryomorpha > Tomoceridae > Pogonognathellus > Pogonognathellus longicornis. Next base: position 24,004 of record JAQFYB010000975.1, read on the forward strand.
GCGTAAAATATTCATAGCAGTACTTAATACTACGGCAAGTATTCACAAAATGTGTACAATACAGTATATGCATAGCAAGATAGTAAATTCAAATAGTGTTTTATGTGTTGGAGCTACCTGGCTGACTGTGAGGAGTAAATGCCATGAGTAAAAGCAAGTCAACGTTTCCACATTATCCGTCTCGCTTGCTAAATTCTAATCTCATTCTCATCTGCTGATTTGACTTTACTTTCCCTTTTCTCGCCTTGGGTCTGTAGTCTGTACAGTCACCATTCTCTGTGTTTTCATTTCAATTCTGGTGCTGTGTAGTGTAGAAGATATTCTGATTTACCCTGTTACACGCTTAGTCTGAGCTAGATAAGCAGATACTACAATCCTAATCCTGCTACATAAATAGTTTGCTGCCGTGCTACAGATATTAGTTGCTAACCCGCTTTGGATAAATATAGCAATGAAAGTCAACGTTTACTACAACCCGAAGTCGTATGAAACTGCAATATGCATAGAATTTTCGACTGAAAATGTAATCAACATTCGTAATAGGGTAGGACAGATTTTTCTTTGCACAATATTTTGCTTGATGCCCTCGCGGCGGAAAAATATAAGCGTTGATGTATTAACACCTAGTTTTTACAACGGATTTTAAGAGCCTATTAGACTGGTGACATCGCCCACATCGCCAAGTCAATTTGGTGTCTCATTTTTCTTTGAAAAGTCTACAACACACCTTATCTTCTTGTCACAATGTTCCATGTCGTGAAAGAACAATTTTCTTATATCAGTCTAAATAAAGTTACGCGTGAAAGTGAAATGACGAAAAGGGGAAATAAAATTGTCTACGCATTTTCTCCCAAGCTACTTTCTACCTTTTCCAAGTTTTCCGTCATATCTGATCTTCTTATCTTCCCACTACGTTTTCATACTACTCAACTCTACCCACGATATGAATCCATTATTCCTTTATCCTGTAAAAGCATGAAACACGATGTACCTACTTTTTGAATTGTAGATGCCCAACCAACAAAGTCGTCTCAGAAAAAACACTGACTCGTAGTAAAATTGAATTCTCAATAAACAGCTACTATAATATGCATAAAGTTATGCTTTCATACAAATAGTGGTGTTGTTCAAGAAACAATATTTGCTGCAGATTTGAAAGTTTAAAAAGTGAATCAAATCATTTTTACGTTCGCTTCAACTTCAAACTTCTGCTTTAATAGTGACAGTAAGCAAATGCCAGTTTATTTTGATTGTCAGAAAATGTGGACATTTGTACTAACAATAATAATATATGTATAGCTTAAAGAAGCTGACCTACAGTGTTCAATATATTTCCTGGAAAATAATATGCAATTTAAAAAAATCTTACATTACATTTCCAGTGTAATTCTTCCACAATAAAACAAAGAAAAATGCAACAAAAAGTCTACACAAAACAAATCAGTCCAGAGAAGATTCTTAAAAAGAAAGCATAGCATTTCTTTTTCTTTTCCCTTTGTGACTGACTGACACTATCCGTCTTAAGCTGGCTTAGCTAAGCATTCAACATTCCTATGTAAGGACATACAATTTCAAGAACAAGATGTATAGTATTGTGCACTGCAGAATTTCATGTTCTTGTGTCTTATATATGTAGTAGTAAATCTGTTGTTCTCCAGTTGCTTGCAAGTCGCATTTGAAAAAAAAACATGTATAAAACACAATGGTGTTTCTTGTGCACTACTGGTGGCATTGGCACAATCCACTAGGGAAACGTTGTTGCACATACCTATAGGAAGTCTATACTTAGCAACAGCGAGAGAAGTACAACCCAACTGATAGACTTGTAACAGGAAAACGATGAAGATGTACAAAGAGAGAAATTGGTAATCGCGGTAATGCGCTTTTAGAACAAATGATACATTCTCAGACAATGAAAATAGTAAAGAATGACTGACGGGAATCTCTGTTCTCCATTCCTTTTCTTGCAGTAAGAAGCTTGCGTCTTTCAATCCAAGTTGAAGAATAACTACCACTTCGTTCTTACAGCCAAAAGACGTAAGTACCACTACCAATGTAGTACTACGCACATTCTTCCTCTTCTTCAGAGATTTGTTCTTTATTATATAAATATATAGCACAAGGTCGATATAACAATACCATCAGAATACTAGAACCCACTCAAATTTCCGTGCGTATCTTGCACTATATTGTATAGGTATAGGCATTGTACTATGTGAACAAGAAAATAAGTTGAACTCAATCTTGATCATTGTCGTATGGCCTAACCTTCCTATCACTTTCGTTGAACTCTTTCAAAAATATACGATCTGACCTGGCTGACTTGGATATAAATCCATCTTCTTGTCCTGTGTTCCCTGATCGGATTGACTTGTTTCCTAATCACCCATGAAAATAATGGCCAATCTAACTGACAGACTCCCTCCACATACAACATGCGTGCTTACAAATATATCTCAGTATACTTAACGCACTGCTTTTATTTTACTAAATATACCTACACACACATGTCAAAACAGAACTATACCTATATTATATAGTTTAACATGGTACACTATATATAAACTCAAGGATGGAGGTAATAATAAATGTGTGTATAATTTATACACTCGAGTGCATCTCTCCACAGACTCCAGACACATCGCATAACTATAAATAGAACATGTTAAGAAATAACGATGATGATGATCAGGATTTTTCCTCGTAGCCATTGTCATTGAAAAGGATTGCACGTATATGTATACACTTTATACAATTACTACGAAAAGCGGTTCTATGCGTACCCAAATGACGAATCAATCACATTTTGGCACAGCCAACTATACTAAACCAATAGCTACCTACAAGCTAATGTAACATTTGCTCAGCCACAAGAGGACAATCTGGAGACATCAATTGCAGTCAAGTCGAACCGAGTGGAATAAATGGGAAAGGAAAGGGAGTCATTCCTACAGACAGATAGGGAGAACGAAATAAAATGAGATAAAAAAACTAAATAAGCATACCAGTAGGAAAGAATGTCTTTTTTGTACATTGAAAGCGAAGAGGAGAGACTTTTGGGAGTCTTTTCCTTTAAATGGATAAGGATGCGCCATACTCTGTTGGATATGGATAGGTTAACTGACTGTCCGCAAACCCGACTCAATTATCTTGCTTTTATTGGATTGGAATGGATTCACTTTCGTATTAACTATGAATATAATAAAATAACAGAGCAATCTAAGACCGTTGAGCACCAAGGTGGGCAAATCTTGTTAGACAGAAATAGAGAGAAAGAGAAAAATACTGCAACCCTCTGAAGGAAGGCCTCTGAAGGAAAACCAAAATTGAAATATATATTTATGACGGAAGGAAACAGGGGAGAGGCTACCAGGATAGTGGAAACTGGTGTCGCAACAGTATATATAGTGCAGTGTACATTATGACGTAATATTGCAGTGTGGAACATTCTGAACAGTATTTCCCGATTAAGATTTTCTGGCATTCTTTTGCCTAGAACGCATAATGGTTGCTTTCCACGTGCATTAAAGCATTTATTATTGGGGTTTGTGCGTAAAAGATGTGTGTAAGGATCAGTGTAATATTTGTATATGTTCACAAGGGAAAGTTTGCACCACTAAATTTCAATGGTATAGTTTCCTTTCTTAGGTTTAGGTGAAATGAGATTTCTTATAAATATCTGAAAGAATACTTATATAGGCAAACTAAATTTGTTGGTAGGTTGTTGCGGTCTTTGAGGGAAAAGGGGACAGAGGAAAAGGTATTCAGTCATAGTCACACAACGAAGTATTTCATATTTTGTATGACACGACGACTTAGGGAAAAGTTGCTTTCTGTAAACCCTAAGGCGACTTTGCCTTTACCTCTGTCGCAGGAAAGGAAGATTCCGACGGAAAACCATGAAGTGAAAGATATACGTAGGAGGAAGAAGAAGAAGAGGGTCGCTTGTAGCTTGTAAAGCGAATGTATTCTTACAGGGCACCTTATGATGTAAAGCATCACTTCAGTATGAAAATATGGATGGGTAGATGGATGTTGTTGGGGATGATGATGGCTCTGTGTAAGGTATGGGATGCTGTATGGGAAATTACATGGTAATCACGTTACCGGACCATTTTCGCTTTCGCATCTCTAATTCAATCATCTCTACACGAAAATATCACTCGCTACACGTTCCCAGAATTTCGTCTCTTACTATTATAGTCTTATCCTGCAAGTACTGCACACAGAAAGGAATACATAATATATGGGAGACGATTCGGTGAAAAGTGTAGCAAGTGCTTAAGGTTTAGAATTTCTCGAATATTTATATTACAAAAAGAGTTGAGAAGCTCTTGATACTTCTTTTACTTCTTCCTGGAAGAATTACTCCTACTATTTATATATAAGTCCTGTTTCTTCTTCTTTAGTTCGCTTGAGTGTTCAACGATAACATTTTTACAAGAGGCCACCAAGCACCAAGTACAAGTCTTAAGTTTTTCTTTTGAATTATTATTTACATCTTAAGACGGAAAAGACTAAGAATACGAAATTGTGTAGGTATTAGGTATGTTGTAAGTAGTATTTACTAAATGCAGATAAACATTTTGAATGTATGATACAGTGAGCTTACTTTATAGTCTGTTTGAAAAGTAATAATAATAAATACCCTCGTTTCTCCTGTAAATGCTCCTTCAAAAAAGAAAAGGAATAAATTCTTTTAAAAGTATTCCCAATGCTCCTTGAGTCATGGGCTAAGAGCGGAAAAAGTCTAATTACATTTTACAGTTCTCTTTTGAATAAAACATTTAACTGTTTGAGCCGTTCTCGTTAACTATTCAGTCACTGCCTCAACTATCCTCATTACTTCCTACAGTGTTCCGTAATACCATTAGAAACAAGTTTACAAGTTTTTTTACAGTTTTTTCAATGATAACAAACACCACACGTCACAACAGTTAAAAATGATGAACAGAGAGAAAGAACAAAAAGGACAGTGAAAGTTTTTCATGTAACAAAGAGGAAAAACACTAAAACAACTTCAGTTTTCCTGTAGTAATAACTATTTTATTTATCTGAGTGAGTTTACGAGCCAATCTATACACTTTAGGGTGAGTCACTCATGCCATGCACCCAAACCCGGGTGTCTTTGTTTGTGGGTGCTGAAGCGAACTCATGATTTTGTTTTTTAACTAGAAAATTCCTTTGTAACGTTTGATGTTCTCATTTTCTTTTTAGGCCCATAACTTTTTCAGTTTCGATGAGCAGAGTTGAATTACAAAAGAAGAACCTGGTTTGCCAGGATTTTTTTTATCAGTTTCTCCAATGTATTGTATTATATTATATTACATTATATTGCATGCAATGTACACACTGTGTACACATTACTCAACAAACACAGCAGAACAACGATACGATAGCCAATAAGCCTCTATCTTGACATAATAAATTTTATATGACTCTGAAAAAGAAAAAGAATTTGGGAAAGAAGCGAATACTGGAAGGGGGAGAAAGATTGCTCTGATAAACTTTGCATGATGGAACAGGAGGGGTGAAAAATACGGTTGGTAACGGTTCTATTACTCTAGAGGCGAAACTCTGTGCTAAATGAATACAAGTGAGGGATGATATGATATAATATGTAATACTTCACTTGCTTAAGTCAACTCAAGGTAAAAGTCTTCTCTCAGTCAGTCATAAGAGCATAAATGAACCTACGTAGGGGTTACTTTACGTAACAGTGCAGAATAAAAGCTCTTATGCCACATGAGATTGTTCAACACTCAGAAAGTCAATGTTTAGATAAGGTCAACTCAAACAAACACCAAAAACCCGAAAGAAAATCCCGTCTTAATTTATACTGTACATATAAACGAAGTACATATTTCGAAATTTCAAATTAATTCTAATTCCTGAAAGAACCAGTCATCATTTCACCAGAGAAATTAGTGTGGTTGGTGTTGGTGCTACTTAATTTCACAATCCCCACAAAAGTGGCTTATCCTACTACTAAATAATAATGCTAATAAATAATTATGCCTGTAATATTTAAATTAGCTCGTTGTTCTCCGAGCTAAGTTGTTGTAAAATTAAAATTTTAATGTTTGTCAAGTAATTTGAAAGCGGGAGCGAAAAACTTTGCTGGAACTAAAGTGTAAACCAGAGACCGAGGAGAGAAATGACTAAAACTTTAGTAACAGAGTTTTGCAAGAGACAGTCCACAACACATAGTGGAATTTTAGAAGGGACGTAAAATACCAAGTTGTTTCCCCCAAAGGCTTCTCAATAACACAGGGAGTAATTGAGCTAGTCGGTTCAGAGGAAAACTCAAGTAAACAAAGTCGTCCTGCTCTCGTCGTCGTCGTCAAGTTGGGAATATGTATGACATGGTATTTCCTATTAAATTGCATTCAACTACACCGTTGTAGTCCATAGGAAACAATGCAAGGAGAATATGTGTATACCTATATTACTTTTCAATGTATGTATACACAAGGAAAACGACAATGGTACATTAAATACTGTGTCCCACATGTATATATATATAGAGAAACAGACGAAACAGGAGGAAAAGTACATACAGACACACAGACAGACAGAGACAATCTCAATGAAAAAATAATGAGTGCACTTTCTCTCAAAGAATTAAGTTCCGTGAAATCTCATCATAAGATGGATCAATGAATTTCAGCTACTTTCACTTTAATGTTTACCTTCTCACACTCACTAAGACAATATCAACTAATGGCATGGGCTTTTGCCTATTTACCAAGGGAAGGTAGTGCCACTTAGAGTTCATAACTGCTCGGTCTTCACACAATTCCCTCGTCTGTCTCCCACACTCGCAAAAGAATAAAAATAAAGGCTAATGCAAATCTCTACGACACAGAGAGACACAAGCACAACGACGTCCCATCCCATTTACCATTACTACTATCACTATTATTACAAACACGGGAAACTCACCGTTGTATAAATATATCTCGGAGCAAACTACTATGATACTACTAGTGTTCTAGTGCACAGTGCAACGTACTTCCTTTGTTCTTTTCTTTCAAACCAATTTCGTGATGTAACAGCTTGAAAGTTTTTTTTATTAGATTGTCCATTTCCCCATTCGGAATTTCAGGCGGGTATAAATATGTCACGCTTTATGCATTCAGTATCCTAAATGTGATCTAGTTTTTTCCCATCTCCTCGGCTAAATTAAGCTAATAGCACACTAAATTAAAGTAGGATTATGGCAATTAATATTTCCATAAGGAAACCTTTCCTCGTGTTTATTACTAGTAATTTACATGCGTAATGCAAAATTACACAGCTGGACAAGAAAGACATTTCAATAATTAGTGTATATGCCCAAGCTGTTTACCTAAAATGAAAAATATTTCTTAGATTTTTAGGTAATGGTTTGGTAATAATAGGTTTGTTTTATTTACTTGCATTTAGGAACTTGCAACCATTAATTAAAAAATACATTACGCCATTCGCACACAATATTTCAAACCTACCTGCAGTTAAATTTCCATTAATTGGTAGATTATTTATACAGTGCTTTGGTATTTTTTTAAACCAGTTACGTGGTGATTGAAAAGTAAGGTTTGTGTATGTCTATACTTGTACTAGTTTTGCTTGTACTATATGCTTGCAAATTTTTCTCTTGATACTTATAGTTTTCGATGGATTTGAGACTGGAAGAGCCTAGGCAAGGAACAGAAGGCGCTCCGATTCTCAACTCAAATATTTCTCCAGAGAGATGTGAGTTGACTTGCTTTGACTTGGCGTGACACCTTCTCAAAACATTCTGGAAAGATGAAATATATGAAATGACACCTTTCTTTTTTACTTCGTGTGTTCATTCACTTCCTCTAGAATTCCTTCCATTTCTTTTTTATCCAATTCGAGTAAACATAAAAAATCTCTTCATTTTTCTCCCCACTTGTAAAATACATCAAAGAGACTTTCACCTTCCTTTGTATGTACATATCCTCATCTTACTCACACTCCATACTACTACAGCATAAGTGTATATATGTAGCTTCACTTGACAAAGTGAAATCCAATCTTTAAATATAAAAAACTACAGCAAATCACGTCTGTTTCGTAGTTATAGTATTCCTCGTCGACCACCAACTCAGGGGAAGACAGAGTTGAGAAAAGAATCGAAAACTATTTGCACTAACCTCAACGCAACATTAGAAAGCACGACGACAAGGACGAGACGACATGACAATGCGTCACTCGTCCGCTTAGTCTGTTGTAATAGTCGCCGTGGCGGAGTGAGGCAGTAAATGTTCGTGTGATAAGATGAGCAGCACTGTGATGTGAGACTCACCCGAGGTGGAGTAAATGCGGAAAAGACAGCTACCAACATACATCCCTAAATTCAATTTGATTTTCCACAGGCTCAGCTTCCCAATTTAGCCTCTTGAATTTGGATTCTTGATTCAGCCCGAGGAGGACTAATATATTACATACATCCTTCATACTTCGTATAACAACATATACAACACCATACTATCTCAAACTCTTCTATTACTACTGAAGTCGTCTTCTTACACAACCGTGTCTTTTTGTCTGCACTTGAATTTCAGCTATGAATTTCAAAGCACAACAGCCCATTTCGTAGTTTCATAAAACAAAACCCTCCTCCCTTTCCGTATTTCCTGGTAGTACCTAGTATTGTGTGTGTGTGTGCTGGCGTCGTCTTGCTTTAAACAAATGAAATGAAAAGTCATGAAGAGAAAGAGAGAGCTATGAAAGAAGCCCAAGCTCAATGTAATAATAACCTGGTTAGGTTACGTTCTTTTCTTTCAGACTTTCTGCTCTGTGCAAGGCTAAGACTGCAATTTTCTGTACTTTTACTAGTATTTAAGCTCTCCGCGTAGGAAATAGTCAACTTGGTTAGGATTAGGGAACGCGTGTTGCAATTCAATTGAACTTGCAAAGACGGAATGGGATAAGCTAAACGAAAGAGTCGAGCCAGCCGAGTTTAATGGGGCGTTAAAATCTTCAAGAAAAAGATTACTATTAAAAAGGGAAAACTCTCTCAGCTTTTTCATATCTAATATATATGAAAAATATTCTTCTCGTGCTGTGCTCCACGCTCCCAAAACCACCACACAGTTCACATGTCATAAATGTGATGTCTGTCTCAAATATACTACGGAACGCAATATACCTAGTACTAAAACTAAAGCCAATACTCACATACTTGCACTTTTTTCATAAATACACGCATGCACACACACAATATGTATGTATGTAACTATGCATAGGTATTAAATTATAGTATAACATTACTATTTTCATGCTTTGAGTTTCAACTTACATCAGTTCAGTTGATTTTCAGCGTAGAAGTGCAGCTAGCCGTTAGTAAGCCTCCAAGAACAAGTCAAAGTCAACTTACAAATCATATAGTATACTTTTCCTGCTTCACCGTTCATAAAATATTAATATAACTTTGTTTCACATCATTTTCATTCTCGGATGCATATGCTCTACACATTTTATATTACAGTAGTATAATGTACCATACACTCAGTGTGTATGTAAGACTGTGTCCTAGTCATATGCTTATGCAAAGTTAACGTAACAATAAGCTATTCGTTTACGTAATTTATACTTATACTCGACACGAGAGGACAAAATACGAGCTACTACTATGAAGACGCATATGCATGAGTAGAGCTTGACTTGACTTTTCTCCAACGTTGTTTAGCACAGATCAGATGCTCTTACTGTTATTCTTACTTTTCCATTCTTGTGCAAGTTCACAATGTCTACTATATTACTACTCTAAGTACTAGCACACTCTATAACGCGGATTCCTATTCTTTTACATCCCTTTCCACTAAATCCAGCCGTCAGAGTCAGAACGTAGTAATCTCGACCCTACAGACCTTTCCATCCATTCTGCTTGTATTTCATCCTATATACATTTCCTTCTGCTAGTAGACCACTCTCACTTTTCCTATTTATTGTAGCAGCTACCAAGTGCTATATCTACTGAGTACACACACAGGTCGTTTATTATACTTTCTTCGTTTATATTTTTTATCTACAACCTATACCTACGCACTACATAATGTAGAGTATAGGTATATATGTGTGTATAAGTATTTGTCTTGTGAATTCTATTTTTATCCTTTATTCTTTTCATCCCTTTCCGGGTTATTCCCTTGCAAGGACAATATATTCCTACACTGAATAGAGTGCGAGTAATAGTAACCCTATGAACTGCTCCATCTTTAGAAATCGCACGTAAAATATTTCCATCCTATTGTAAATTCGTTTGATGAAAGTAGGGGAAAGAGTTTTTAGTTAAAAAGAATATGAATTACACCAACTACGACTGTTATAGAAGGCTATGGCACACTATATGTAGTCATTTCAATTGTTGTTCAAAGAACAAGGACTGACTTACAAGGCATGGCAAAAGGGAGTGGAATCAAGTTAAAAAATAGATGGGAAAAGACAGTAGAATGAGTACGGAATCGATTTTTGATCTTGATGCCAAGGAAAGAAAAGCAAATAGGTAGGAATACCCGATTCGACGAAGAGGGGTGAATTTGGAAATCGAAGAATGAAAGAAAAAGAAAGACTACTTACTTACTAAACTAAAGAATAAGAAGATGGAAGTGAATGAATGAAAGCTCTTCTCTTGGAAAAATCCGAATAGCTCCTTTTCCTTCAATTTGTACAACTTACATTAAGGCTGCTAATTCTAATTCTCATCTATCGCCCACCAACTCCGTGCTATTACAACCGAGTGTGTCTTTCTGTCATATAATATAGGTACAGCACGGTGTAAGTACAAGAATAAAATAAAAGCAGCTGAGGGAAACGATTGAACGCTTTTTCCCTCATTTCCTTCCCACCTTCCACCTCAATGAATAAAGTGCATCGAACAGTTGCAATCTTCTATTTCCTAACTACGCTTTGTGTTATTTGTACTACTAATACTCCTAGTTTGGCGATAACTTACTATAAGGAATAACACAAAAGTATATATACCTACGCTTCTACTCTTGAGTGTTATGGTGCATTGAATGCAATGCATCGAATCGAAGGAATTGAATTCGCTAGTGTAGTGTAACACACACACAAGTAAAATAATTCCAGTTCCAAGTGTAGAAACGGGAAACTCAGACACACGAATTGAACAGAATTGAAATCAGTGGTATAAAACTAAATTCTACGCTCACTCCCTAAGACAATTCCTACTTAAAATAATGCTTGAAAGGTAAGAGAGGTAATAACACATTTTACCCCAACCTTATACCGTAGAAGCAATAATATATACTTGTAAGTAATTCCTTAACTAGATATATACACCATTGCAATGCACTTAAGACACAAGAAATAATATCGTCTGCACTTATTGTTAGAGCAGTTATGCAGTAAAGTAAGAATGAGTACCTCCAGTAATAATTTTGTGAAATAATAGTGGAACGAGTATTGCTATGTTAAGAGACCACATTGAAACAGGAAGGTGAAGCCACTCAGGCCAGAGGCCACCCTCCCCGTCCTCCGTATTAAAAACATTCTTCAATTTTCTATGGCCCTTTTACAATTAACTACATTACATCACATCGCATTCAATCTCCATTGATCCTTTCCATTACATTTAATTCATACTTTCTCCCTCTTCAAAATTATGAGCCTCGTAATTAAATCACTTCTCCACTACTCTCGCCTCGCCCTGTATCTTTTTCCAGACAAACTTTAATGAATAATCTGAATGGGTTGAATAGAACTGCATTTATATACAGTCACATTTACCCTTCTCGACTAGTAAATACACAATCTTCTGCTGGTGAATACTTATAATCGACAACGCATCACATACAAGAATCCTTCTTGATTCAAATGGCTATTGTACTAATACATACACAATTTACTCTACATGCATACAAAAGCATTTTAGTTACCCTTAAAACTGTCTGCTATTTCATTATACTGATTCACCTATACAATGACACATTGATATAGGTACAAGCAATGCACATTTATATGAAATAGCAACTTGTTTTCTCCGCTGACTCATTTCATTTCACTCTTATTTCATGTTTTCAATTCCATTTGCTACTCAGAAGCTCTCGTCCATGTAATGGATGTAAAGTGGACTACGTTGAGTACCGATACCTCTGCGCTACACACAATATACCTACAAACAGTTTCTTTCCATTGGAAACCACACCATGAGCTTTCCTTCCTTTCGGAAAGAATTAGCGTTAGCTAAGACTTACCAAAAACTTTTACCACTAACGAAGCTAAAATGCAAAGTTTTTGCCCAAGCTACTACTGGTCGCGAAAGGGGATACGTAACTGGATTTTCCTGAACTTTGGAAAAAGTGAGGATTCTTGCATCTAACCAATACTACCATATACTACACATTAGTAAAAGAATGGCCATCATCAGGAAAAACGTACAACTCCACCGAATAATCCTCATTCGTATACTTATAAGATGTATCTATGTACATGGTGCTGGTGCTATATACAAGAATCCTAGATCGAGTTTGGTAAGTAGGAGTCATGTTATTGGATTTGAAAATTCTCTTTAGGGTTAGAGTAATACAATGCGTTGGAAGCAAAAGAGGAAGTTGATACTGGGAAACTTAATACGCTTAATGCGTGTGTTGTGCGTACGTACGTACGCAAGATATACAAACTTAAGTGTTTTTGTTGTTTTATTTTTAACTTTTGTTTTAGCACTTAAATACACTATTCGTAGTTATAGCTGCATATACGCTTGGTAAAAGTAAATGTGTCGTAACTCTCATTTTCCACACACAATAATAGGATCCGAAGAAGAATAGAAGCTGATACACTTATTTACAAGAATACCCTGTCGTAAAATAAGGAAATGCTTCTTCAGCCTTTTAGAGGAGATACACAGATATACCAGGAGCAAATAAATATCAAGAAGAACTAAACTTAAGTTGAAACTAAGAAAACAAGCTTGATCTGTGACTTGACACTGAGAGCAGTCTAATTCCCACCACTATATGCCAGTAGTTTCTTTCCATTACACCGAAGCGACATCGACACACTCAGTGCACCACAAGGACGCAATCCAATTCACCTTTAGTTTAGTTTAGCGATAGTAAGTTTAAAGTTACTTTACAACACTCAGTCACAGTTCAAGCCGAAGACAAAGCAAACCATCCCAAGTTAAATTAGACAAAAAAGCCCTGTGATCACTATGTGATCTGGAAACCATAAAAGTCCACATGTTTTATTAGACGCCTATTGATTTCACAAGTTTTACTCTGCTCCTTAAGCCTGGACCGTATAGACTTGTCACTGAGAACACTATAAAATAAACTAACACAAGTTCTGGTTCAATTGAACCAAGGAAAACTTTTTCCTTCACTTCAAATTACAATAACTCACATTAAATTACCCAGTAAACTATACTTAACCAAATACATACAAGACCCTTTTATACATAGTACACTAAGTACCTACACTTTCTATACTGCGTTTAAGATTTCAGTAGTAGTGATTCACACTTACACACTACTTGTGGTCATGTGCGTTGCATGCATATAAATCCTTACCAATTAAGGGAACACAATCTTGAACCCTATTTAAATAGAAAAACTATCATGAATCATGAATGATCATAAAAAATGTGTGTTTTCAATTACTTCTAACGAGCTTCTTATTTAGGGCAACTAGTAATCAATTGCTTTTTCTCTAAGCATTAAGGTTCAATTTTAATTCTTTGCTGGAATCTTGTCAAGTGAATTATAAAATACTATTGTGAATGTGAGCCTACCTACACACTTTATCTTTCTAGCATATTATATGCAACCTTTGTAAAGTATACAAATTCTTTGTCGTGTTTTAAGATGGATGGTGGTTACATGCATTATTTCAACACTACTAAATATGATGTGTCCTATAAATTTTACTTTTACTTGTATGCAGATAGAATTCGTTCAGAGTATTTGAATAGCAATGTATTACTTATAGAGATATTAAATTCGATAGGTATGTATAGTATGTAGCATAGAGTATTATGCTATTATGTATGTGAAACGTATCCATAATATTACTACTGTATTACAAAACTACATTTCATTGGTAATATATCGATATTATTGGTACTATGAGATTGAAGTCAAGTCAGTCTGCTCACTTCGGTACATTTCACTCCACTTGCTCTACAATTGCTCAGCATTCCAATTTCATTTTGCTTGAGTGTTCAAAGGGTGAAGCCAAGACAAGTCAAGATATTACAACTACTTGAGTTCAATTCAGTACGCTTGGCCTGTTCTGATCTTCTAGTTTCCCTTATAGCATATTTGTGTGTGTGTGCACGCTATCCAGTCCACATGTGGCACTACCTATATATTCTTTTCCTCTTTTTCTGTATTTTACTCAACTACTACGAATCCACATCCAATCTATAAATTGTGTGCATTGAAAGTGATTTTTTTACGGAATGGAGCATAGAGCACCACCATCAGACCCTTGCTTCGTTTTCTTTCCGTAACTCATTTCATAGCTATGATTTCCACTTGCACAATAATGCCGTTATATTACTGGACAGACTTGCTTCAGGATCTTTTACGTTAAATTGCAAACTTATTCATATAAAGACTGGTATGGCAATAGATTTTCAAGCTGTACTCCTCACTTGTACCACTACTACACAATATACTGCTAGAGATGGATGACTATATATACACAGAATATTTCTAAAGCATCAAGTCAAGCCCGTCGGATAGAGGCGGGGATGATGGAAAATGTCCGACATGAAAACGGATGAGTCCTGTCCAACTTTTCAAGTGGATTCGATTCTCGCTATCCTTTCGTGACTTACAGTCCTGAGAGTATCAGACACTCTCCATTCCGTCCAACAAACTAACGTCCCTTTACTCCAAAAAGATTTTTTGACCACTCGAACTTGTGTAATAGTTCAGTATATCTTGTATGGACACTGGGGCAGTCGTAGTCAGTCCGTACCCGTAGAAAAGCTTCTCTCTATATGCAGTGCAAAGGAAATGCAGTCCTTCCAGGCAAAAAGGAGGACGTTGCGTTGATGTGATGTGAGACGCCATGGAATATCATAATACAATAACTCCCAAGTTTTCATCTTAAGTTAGTCATCTTCCTCCTTGCAGTAAAAGTAGGCTCAGTAAAATACAGCAAAAACCAAGACACTAGGATCATAAAAGTAGTGGTGTACTATATCTGATTTTATTCTATATTCTGAGATAAGTGGAATAGTCAAATGCATGTTATGTATTACTAGTGGTATACAGTATTCCATATAATATGTACCTACCTAATGATATGAGTGCTGTTTCCACAAATACTTTCTTTCTCCGCATTCCCATACAGATAGGCTCCATCCACCAATCTACAAATATGTCCACTTAGCTTTTACACAAGGGCTTTGGATTGGTCAGAACCGCATATAATATTTGTATCACTCAAGTATGAGCGAATAAAAGCTAGAGCTACGCAAACAGATAGATATATAAACAGCAAAAAACTGAGGACAAAATATTTCATTTCCTTTTTCCAGATACTTATTACTGTAGTTAGCCGATTGGACTTTTTGCAACAACAT